>NW_019379695.1:68103-79986 GCF_000648655.2 Copidosoma floridanum
AAACAAATTCGGAGTTATTAAAACGCCATTATTTCTATTACATAGATGTCAACCACCTTCGCCTAATTCTTCGGTAACAAATGGCACTATAAATACTCCATCAGTTTTATACTCTCCAGTAGCAAGCCAATCATGGTATGTTATTATATACTTTTTGGAATAATCTGATATTTGAAAATATAATTAATAAATGTATCTTAATATAATATTAAGTTATTTCTCATTAATTTACTTTTTAAATATTTTAATTTTTGGCATTACAGTGATACAACAGCTGATATGGAAATTGACGAAGAGTCTGGTATTTCAAATCTGCTAAGTGATCCTGATATATCTTATGAGTACGTTCGTTTGCTAAATTTTTATCTGTTTTCCTAAACTAACTCTTAACAATATATTATCATTTCTAGAAATGACAATACTACTGAAGACAGCAGTACAGTAACACCAGATAAAAATAATCGGAAATGTTTTTTTTTTCAAAAAGTGGCTATTAAGCGAAAAGGGAGGAATTTTTTTTGCATTACTAGCGGAAATAAGGAAAGAACATTGCAGACGCTTAAAAGTTACGCCATACAATTGGACAATTTTGAAATGCTCGAAAAAATTGACTCCGAAATTAAAAATGACGAAAATTTCATTTATTACCATAATCAGTGTAATATTGCATACTATGGAAAATTGTCCAATAAAAAAAATAAGGCCAAAAGTAATGAATGGACCGTTAAAAGAAGCATATTTGAAATGGCATGACAGACTATTTTTCAAAAAGTACGCGAAGAAGTACTTAATAATAAAAAGAATATTATCTTTTTCTTACGTCAAGCAGTGCTTCTGGGAAATTGTTGAAAAGCTGCACCAAACAGAAAATTTATGTATACACTCGATGTACTCGCTATCCACTCTGAAGGAAACTTTGGAAAAGGAGTTCAAGAGGTAATTAAAATTTGTTAATTTCTGCAGAAAATTGTATCTAATTTTGCCTGAAGTAGATTTGCAAAATGTCACAGACGAAGCAATTCAAGAGCTCATATTCGAACAAGAAACTGCAGAATTCGGTAAAAGATACAGGTCTAATATTTTTAAAATAAAAGCGAATAAATTGCCTACTTATATCGATAGCGAAGTACTCGAAAAAGGAGAATGTGAAATCCCTAGATGGTTATTTTTGTTTTGGGAAAATGCTCTCAGCAGTTCCAGCTGTAAAGATATTGATCGTGTTAATCGATTAGCTGTATGATCCTCAGAGGATTCTATTTATAATGTAATAAGAGGCCGTATTAGACCTAGCAAACACATTTTATTATAAATGACTATAAAAAGTATGAGCGGCAGTGAAAAAATGATAAATATTTTAAATAAATTAGGATATTGCCTTTCGTACGTGAATGTTCTCAAATTGGAAACTTCTTTGGCTTGTTCTTGCTCATCGAATCAACTCTTATTTCCCTCGGGAATTTATCCTACCAGCATTTTAGCCTCTGGAGTAGCTTGGGATAATTTTGACAGGAAGGTTCAAAATTTAGGAAGAGGGACCGCAGAAAAAGATTCTTTACATGACACTGTTGGGATTATTTATTAAACAATACCTACCAAAGAACAATTAAGCATATTACAACGAACAAATAACCGAAAAAATATTAAAGAAAATCAGCTCAATATTGAAGTGAATATTCTTAATAGTTCTGGCCCCAGAAAAAGGACTTTTGATCCAGAAAATTTTGATAATTTACCATTAGCAAAACAAAAGCGTCCAGCGTTTTGGCAAAGTAGCATTATATCGTCCGAAGAGCCTGCAAATCTTATTATTTTCAAAAATATTAATTTCACTTTGATGCTTTTGCATAAACTACACCTGCCGAATACGCCTATGTGGGTCGGCTACAATTTGCAAATATTTAAGGATGGAAGTGAGGTGCAAAAAGTTTAATATTTACTTCAAATTAATAGTTCACCCACCGACCCGGTTGTAGTTCAAGAAACTCTCCGAAGAAGTGCAAAAATAGCGTCAGAATGTGGAAAAAGTTTTTTTAGTGTCACATACGATTTAGCAATGACGAAAGTCGCACTAAAAATCCAAAGCGCAGATGAATCATTTTCAAAATTATTTAAACATTTTGGCTCGTTTCATACGATGATGTCGCATCTTAAAGCTGTTGGAAAATTTATTTTAGGATCCGGTGTAATGAACGTACTGATAGACAGTAAAATTTAAGCGCACGGTTCGTCAAATACTTTCATATCCGGAAAGCATTTCGACAGATGTCGAAAATTCATCCTTTATTATCGCTTACTTTGAAACTATTGCATTTTGACAGGTTTTTAAACGACATGAAATATGAAAATGTAGATATAGACATACTTGAAAATTATCTGTTGGAATTCAATGCTACAACAGTAGAAACTCCAAAAATCAATGATCCAAGATGTCAAGAATTGTTTAAAAAATGCGACAAATATCTAAATGATACGCTGGAAGGCAGACATGGGAAAACTCCCCAAATTTATTTGCTATACGTCAAATTGATCGATTACTACTTACTGTTTGAGTATTGTATTCGCACAGCAGATTTAGAGTTATATAAATATGCATTGACAAAAATGACGAACATTTTTTTTGTAATGAACCACCAAAATTACGCAAGATACATGACGATATATTTGGACAAGCTCAATAAAATTGAGGAAATGCATCCTGGACTATTAGGTAGTAGTGAGAATTGCTTCTTGCAAATTTGGCGAGTTATGAACTCGTTCAGCAGAGTCCCAATAGACTTAACGTTGGAGCAGACAATTAATGCGGATGCAGCTGCAGCTTCTGCCATGCGCAATATGACAGATTCTTTCGGTGCAAGACAGCGATGGACCATTACGCATGCACCACGCATAAAAGCTATCACAAAAATTTTAGAGTTTTGCGATATGCAACATAGTGATGAAATAAAAAAAGATTTGAGATTATCAACAATTTCATATTGGTAGTATAAGCTGGAGTCTCTGCTGAATTTTTTCAATGGATGCACTAATCCTCTTTCTACAGTTTACTTGTAGATCATTTATACAACATATCATCCGGTCAAACTGTCAGTAACGATATTTATTTATTGTTATCAACTGTGGAATCTGTCGGAGAGGATCAACGTAAAAAATTTATAGCTGAGTGCTTTGCAAATCCCGAAAGGTTTGATCAACCGATTAAGAAAAATGTAGTCGTTAATTTTGCCTATAAGAGTAAAAAAAAAAGGTGAAAATTGCTGGTAATGTGAAAGAGGTAAAATTGCNGTGCTATTAATTAATTATATATATTGTTTAATAAAGCGACCAGTAAGCCTCCCTGGTCATAGGGTGTTAGGCACTTGTGCTAATAATTATTACTTATTTATTTATAGAGCGGCCAGTAAGCACCCCGGGTCATCGGGTGATAGGCGCTTGTCTTAATAATTAATATTTTATTATTTAATAGAGCGGCCAGTTAGCCCCCTGGGTCTTTGGGTAAACCTATGACTACGCCACCGTAGCTTCCTTGAATTTCAATCTTATGTGCTTTGCTGAAGAACGATATTGATTTACAAAAAGCACTATGTTATCCCTTGTCTCCCGTTGCTTTCTCATTTTGTCATGAGAACGGGAGTATTTGCAAGACTCAAAAATCGGTTATACTTCAGAATTTCAAAGCCGAACAATCAGATAATTTTGAAATACCAGAAGCAGATATTCATATTATGGATGGCTTTTACTTTTTACATACTTTAAAATTCGTTCCTAACACCTATGGGAAAATGTCGGAGCACATTTTAAAAATGATTTTATACGGCAGGAAAGAAGTACATATTGTTTTTGATTTATATCGTAAGCCAAGTCTCAAGGATTACGAGCATGACTTGAGGGGCGAAGAGGAGATTTTTTTCGAGATAAAAAGGACAATAAACGCACAATAGAATTTGGAAAATTATTGAGAAGTGGTAATTTAAAAAAAAAATTTGTATAATTTTTAATAGAAGACTGGACGAGTGATGAATTTATTTCACTGTGCCATAACAAAAAAATCCTCGTAAATCATGACAAATGCTATTCATATGAAGTACAGAATGGAAAGATCAAGCAATCTATTGATTATGACTTTACCTGCTATCACGAAGAAGCTGATACTAAAAACATTTACCATATATGTCAGTTGAATCGAAATTATCGTGTCNTGGAAGGCAGACATGGGAAAACTCCCCAAATTTATTTGCTATACGTCAAATTGATCGATTACTACTTACTGTTTGAGTATAGTATTCGCACAGCCGATTTAGAGTTATATAAATATGCATTGACAAAAATGACGAACATTTTTTTTGTAATAAACCACCAAAATTACGCAAGATACATGACGATATATTTGGACAAGCTCAATAAAATTGAGGAAATGCATCCTGGACTATTAGGTAGTAGTGAAAATTGCTTCTTGGGAATTCGCCGAGCTATGAACTCGTTCAGCAGAGTCCCAATAGACTTAACGTTGGAGCAGACAATTAATGCTGATGCAGCTGCAGCTTCTGCCATGCGCAATATGACAGATTCTTTCGGTGCAAGACAGCGATGGACCATTACGCATGCACCACGCATAAAAGCTATCACAAAAATTTTAGAGTTTTGCGATATGCAACATAGTGATGAAATAAAAAAAGATTTGAGATTATCAACAATTTCATATTGGTAGTATAAGCTGGAGTCTCTGCTGAATTTTTTCAATGGATGCACTAATCCTCTTTCTACAGTTTACTTGTAGATCATTTATACAACATATCATCCGGTCAAACTGTCAGTAACGATATTTATTTATTGTTATCAACTGTGGATCTGTCGGAGAGGATCAACGTAAAAAATTTATAGCTGAGTGCTTTGCAAATCCCGAAAGGTTTGATCAACCGATTAAGAAAAATGTAGTCGTTAATTTTGCCTATAAGAGTAAAAAAAAAAGGTGAAAATTGCTGGTAATGTGAAAGAGGTAAAATTGCAAAGGAATATTTTTGGCAGATTGCTGTGTGCTTTGCTGAAGAACGATATTGATTCACAAAAAGCACTATGTTATCCCTTGTCTCCCGTTGCTTTCTCATTTTGTCATGAGAACGGGAGTATTTGCAAGACTCAAAAATCGGTTATACTTCAGAATTTAAAAGCCGAACAATCAGATAATTTTGAAATACCAGAAGCAGATATTCATATTATTGATGGCTTTCACTTTTTACGTAATTTAAAATTCGTTTCTAACACCTCTGGGAAAATGTCGGAGCACATTTTAAAAATGATTTTAAACGGCAGGAAAGCAGTACATATTGTTTTTGATTTATATAGTAAACCAAGTCTCAAGGATTACTAGCATGACTTAAGGGGCGAAGAGGAGATTTTTTTCGAGATAAAAAAAGACAATAAACGCACGATGGAATTTGGCAAATTATTGAGAAGTGGAAATTTGAAAAAAAAATTTGTAGAATTTTTAGTAGAAGACTGGACCAGTGATAGATTCATTTTACTGTGCCATAACAAAAAAATTCTCGTAAATCATGACAAATGCTATTCATATGAAGTACAGAATGGAAAGATCAAGCAATCTATTGATTATGACCTTACCTGCTATCACGAGGAAGCTGATACTAAAAACATTTACCATATATGTCAGTTGAATCGAAATTATCGTGTCCAGGTGCATTGCACTGATTCAGACATTCCGGTAATTATGTTATCAAATTTCAAATTTCAAAAGAGGATTCAGACATTATAATTAATATGAGTCCCAGCAAAGTGAAGTCATTCTTAAATATAAACTCCATCCACAAAAATCTGGGAGATACGCTTTCACGCTCTTTAGCTGTTTGGCAGATTTTTACTGGAAATGACTGCAATCCCGTCTTCTACAGAAAAGGGAAAAAAAAACCCTATAAAATTTTAAAAAATAATGTGAAATTCCAAGAAGCATTTAACAGCTTATTGTATATTTCTCCATCACAAATGACCACGACTTGCGACGTATTCAAGCTACTTGAAGAATACGTTTGCAGAATGTATAATTTAAAAGTAAAAATTGACGTAAATCAGGGTCGATACGAAATATTTATGAAAACATATAAGTCTAACTGTTATGAGGAAATATTAAATAAAAAAATTAAATCTCTTGACGCTTCTGCCTTGCCTCCAAGTAAAGAAGAGCTTTTACAACAAATAAAAATGACGATGCACTTGAGTAGCATTTGGTGCAACGCTCAGATAAGGAATCATACCGAATATAATCCAGAAGATTGTGGCTGGGCGTTAATAGATAACATGTACGAATTTTATTGGTTCAATGGACCTGCAAGCCCAATATTCGGTGATGTTTCAATCGAAAATTTAGGTATGATTAATTTTAACAAAGTAACATCCAGTAACATTCTCGTATTCATTCAGCAAATTTTAAAAGCTATTGTTTTATTTATTACAGAATCTGATGAAGAGTCTGTAGATGACGACATGAACTGCAGTGATAACGAAGAAGTTTTTAAAAATGAAAACTATGAATCAGATGAAAATAATGACGACTCAGATCCGTAAAAATTATATGAAATAAATGTTGCACAGTATAGTCTTGTAAATAATTTTTTTCGATTTAACTGCCATATTTGTGAAATAAAATTACTTAGTATGAAAAAACAATCATTAACATATACCTTTACATTGAATAACCACTTTTTTGCAGGTAAATATGCTTCAAATTTATTTCATGAAATAATTAAAAAATTTTATTTACGATGTTAGTCTATTTTTGTTCATCTTAGCTTTATTTCCTGTCGGACTTGTGAGACAACGTTAATTTAGCACTCAGAAAATTTTATTTGATCAAGACTTACTTTTGTCCGACATAATACGAAATGTTACGTGTATACATGTATCAAGAAACATGACTACGTCAGATCGACATGTTTGCGAGTCCTCTGCTTGCATACGTGCCATTTCCGAAAAAAGTCAAAGAGGAAAAAGTTGTCGGACTTAATGTAAGCAAGCCATTTACAAAGTATCCGGTTTACGTGTGTAACTGAAAAAAAAGGTCCTTGGATGGTTGATTAATGCTATTTAGTATAAAATACGCTCTGCAACTAATCCTAACTAAATAATCACAATAAATCCAATAAAGTTACCCGTATTAAAATAACATTATACCTATTTGACAAATAAATCACTAACAACTAATTCCTAAGAACCCAATGCACTTGCTTGTCTGCAGTTTTAGCTGCGTTCACAGTGAGAAAATTTTCTGGCAGCCGAGAATACTGGTACCCTTGAACGCCTTATGACCCTAGTGCCATCTAGCATCATTTCGTGTTTCAAGAAAATCCCTAAGACTCTAGGTGAGCTGAGCATATCCAAGATCAGTAATTATTTGCAGCCTCGACTATCCTTAACTAGCATCGGATCCTATCATGAAAGCTGTTGCATCGGTATAGCTTAGCTTTGCCCGGCGGATCACTGTTAAGTAGACAAAGAACATTGTTAAAACTTTCTAGACAATTTAGGATTTTTACTAGCTCGTCATGGAATACAGCACATACGATATCGATCACCCCCTGGAATACAAACATACAACCAAATAGGGCATGCCAATGTACCTCGTGTAAGCCCCGAATATGGCACGCATATAACACGAAAGTCTTGCACGGTGCCTTACTGAACTTTCGTACGCACTTGTAAGGGACACAATTCCTAGTGAGCATAGTATAATCTAACGAAATTAAACCTATGACTACGCCACCGTAGCTTCCTTGAATTTCAATCTTATGATTATGCATATTGAATTAAATAGTTTTTTATTGGCTTTGAACGTTACATCAGGTGTGTTTTGGTGCCATCTAACGTGCCCCTCTCTCGGTTGTGCTAGCGTGCCCTAAAATACGCTACAGTACATTCGGGCAGGCTTGTGTACGCTAGTATTTCTCGGATGCGTTAGCGTAAGCTCGTATATTCTAGTGTTCCTCAGATGTGCTCGTATACGCTAGTATTTCTGGGAAGTACTCGTAAAAGCTAGTATTCCTTGAATACACTCGTGTAAGTTCGTATTTCTGAGACGTGCTCGTATAAGATATAGTATATTCCTCGGATGCGCTCGTGTAAGCTAGTATTCCTTGTATGTGTTCGCATGCACTTGCATATGCTGGTATTCCTCAGCTGTGTTCACGTATTCTTGCATACGCTAGTATTCCTCGAACACACTCGTGTACACTAGTATTCCTCGGACGTGTTTGCCTACGCTTGCATACCCTTATAACCGTTTGTGTACACTAGTATTTATGAGACGCATTCGCGGGAGTGTAAGAGACACCCAATAGTTGTCTGGCTGGTGCCAGAGCACGTAAGGTCTTACCGCGGTGGAAGACACTGTCACTAGGTTCTGCCTAACACTCGCATCCTTTTGTGAGGGACAAACAAGGTGGCTCTCAAGCACAGTAAAGGCCTACAGACGTGTGGGGACTATTTTTGGTGATGCTGTGACATGCCAAAGTCGCACGGACGTGTCAGGTAGCACTAGGGCTTGTCTAACGTGAAGACGGTCGCATGTTAAAAAAAAATTGATCAGTTGGTACTCCCTCGATCATTGCACACGTGCGGAATAGCTGGATAATATTGTCAGTTGTGCTGAGGTACGTCTGATACGTGAGGCCACGCATGGGTCATGTTAGATGCCACTAGATAATGTCTGATAAGTGCATAAATACCAAATGTTGCTAGGTAGGGCTGGAATCACTCGTCATAGATCAAGACGATAAGACGTGATAGGTAGTTTCGGTACACATAGCATATAACATATACACAGGGGCACGTTAGATGGCACCAAATTACACCTGATGTAGCGTTCAAAGCCAACAGAAAACTATTTAATTCAATATGCATAATTATATGGTTGAAATTCAAGAAAGCTACGGTGGCGTAGTCATAGGTTTAATTTCGTTGGATAATACTTTGCTAACTAAGAATTGGGTCGCTTACAAGTGCGTACGCAAGTTGAGTAACGCATCGCTCAAGATTTTCATGTTATGTTCGTACCATATTTAGGGTTTACACGAGCTACGTTGGCATGCCCTGCTTGGTTGTATGTCTGTAGTCCAGGTGGTAATCGACATCGTATGTGCTGTATTCCATGACGAGCTAGTAAAAATCCTAAATTGTCTAGAAAGTTTAACAATGTACTTTGTTTACTTAACATTGATCCGCCGGGCAAAGCTAAGCTATACCAATGCAACAGCTTTCACGATAGGATCCCATGCTAGTCAAGGATGGTCGAGGCTGCATATAATAAATGATCTTGGATATACTCAGCTAACCAAGAGTCAAACAACAATTATGCGAAGATATTCTTCACTCTCGACGAATTCAACTCAACGATTTTGAAGTTGAATTTTCTGAAGAAGTGTTCAACAGAGGTTTAATTGAAGTAGAAGACAAGATCATCTCTCTTTCAGAAAAAAATTTGACTGCATTTGGGCTAAACTCACCGGTTCGAGATGAACTCTGTACTAATGATCCTTTGAAAATTCCATCAGACATGGTTATGATCATAACTATTTATATAACTACGTTGAGCAAAATCTTCCTAAGTTGGTTCCAGACCAACGACAAGCTTTTGATCGTATAATTGATAGTGTCTTAAATAGTAGTGGAAAAGTCTTTTTCCTGGATGCTCCTAGAGGCACTGGAAAAACATTCCTAATTAATCTTATGTTGGCCCATGCAAGATCGGCTTGAAAACTGTCCCTTGCTGTTGCATCTTCTGGCATTGCTGCCACTCTCTTGAGTGGAGGTAAAACAGCCTATCACCCGATGACCTGGGGCGCTTATTGGCCACTCTATAAATTAATAAAATGTTCATTAACAACCAAAGGGCCTATCATCCGATGACTCGGGAGGCTTACTGGCCACTCTGTGAATTAATAAAATTTTTGACCATCGTGGCCAACGCTGCTTAAAACTTAAAACACGAAATCATGCTAGATGGCGCTAGGATCGTTCGGCATTTAAGAGTACCAGTATTCTCGGCTGCCAGCAGCGTTGGGTTAGGCGGATAGAATATCGGAATTTTTTCCCTAGATCGTATATATAGCTATACGATCTAGGGAGAATGTTCCGTCGAGCAGACAGCACAGCAGTGAAAGGGCATTGCCAAAGACACGCGAAAATTTAAAATTGTAATATTAATAACACAAGTGCCTATCACCCCATAACCCGGGGCGCAAACTGTCCTCTCTATTAAATAATAAAATATTAATTAACAGCACAAGCACCTATCACCTAATGACCCTTGTGCTATTAATTAATTATATATATTGTTTAATAAAGCGACCAGTAAGCCTCCCTGGTCATAGGGTGTTAGGCACTTGTGCTAATAATTATTACTTTATTATTTAATAGAGAGGCCAGTAAGCACCCAGGGTCATCGGGTGATAGGCGCTTGTCTTAATAATTAATATTTTATTATTTAATAGAGCGGCCAGTTAGCGCCCTGGGTCTTTGGGTGATTGGTGCTTGTGCTATTAATATTACAATTCTTAATTTTCGCGTGTCTTTGGCAATGTCCCTTCACTGCTGTGCTGTCTGCTTGGTGAAACATTCTCCTTAGATCGTATAGCTATTTATACGATCTAGGGATAAAGTTCCGATATTGAATCTGCCGAACCCAACGCTGGCTGCCAGAAAATTTTCTCAAACGCAGCCTTTGTTTATTTCCTATAAAGCTCTGTACACTTAAAAAAGCTCTTCTTCGTAAATTGAGGAAAAGCGAATCATCCAAGTAAACACAACTTGTGCTAAACTTAGAATAAAATTTAATCAACGAAAGCATACATAAGTAAAGGTTTAGCTTTGGTACATACCATGAACGTATGTAAGTTTTTATTTTAGCACTTTGTGTAGTGTGTTAGCCCAACTGGATACTCAATTTGTTTTATGAGACCCAAAGGTTATGTGAGTTCGAGAGTCTCGGAAACAGTTTTTTATATTTTTTATTTTAACAGATCGAAATATTTATTTATTTATGAATAATTCACTATAGAAAAGGTTGCAGGCCTAAACACTAACTCCATTAACCCAATTCGCTCGGTCCACACACTGAGAGAAAAAAATATAATGAAAATGACTGTGCTAGAGTGGTAATCTGGTGTCATTTCGCCGTCTAGGGACTTTTTACTTTGTCCAACCTAATTTTTACTATTCTGGTCAGTAATTTCTATTGTAAAAACAGTGAAAACCACTATATTTACAACAAAAATTACTGTTCTTAACACTAAAAATTATTTTTCCAATAGTAAAAAGACTCTTGATCACTGAACAGTACCAGATTACTATTCTAGCACAGTAATTTAAAAAAAAAAATAAATTTATATTTTTCTCTCTGTGCACCCCTGTCTTCAATGATCAGGTGAGATCTCACCTGAGTTCTCAGCTAAATTTTCAGGTGAAATCTCATGCCAAAAACTTAGATAAAAACTCAGCTAAAAAGCCATCTGAGATCTCACCTGAGATTTTTGAAAAAAGTTCTCTGAGAAGCTTGTTATTTTTTCATTTCAAACAATTTTTAGTCATTTAATCGGTACGTTATAAGAAATTTTTTTTTTTAATTTTTCAACCTTATATGCATCGAGATTTAAAAAATTTTCGGGAATATAAAAATTCAATTAAAAACTCGCAATTCGTGCACAAACATGGACATAAAAATACTCGAGATATATTAAAATTTAATTTTTGTTTTATAGGCAAAGAAACAAGTTTCGCAAATGCAAAAATACAAGCTTCATTTCGGCAAAAAGATACAAGTCCTGACGGGCAAAAACTCAATTAAAAAATTCCAAATTCGTGCATCATAATTAACATAATAAT
>NW_019379695.1:94620-125818 GCF_000648655.2 Copidosoma floridanum
AAAATCAATAAACCTCAGAGATCAAGAGGTCCTTCTGACCACAGGCACCTCACGCCGAACATCTTTTTCTTCTTCCGTATTATCATTTAATTTTTCTTTTTTTTTTTTTTTTTAAAGTTTCGCTACCGCAAAAATACAAGTCCCATTCCGGTGAAAAAATACAAGTCCTGACGGGCAAAAACTTAATTCAAAAATTACAAATGCGTGCATCATAATGAACATAAAAATATTCAAGATATCTTGAAATTCAATTAAAAAAAAAAAAAAAAGTTTGAGAGAGAGGAGGAATGAAAAGTTTCGGCTTATTGATTTTCACGCGTCGAGAGTACAACGAAAAAAAAAATTTAGATTTTGTATTCCATACGAATAGTCAAATACCTTAAATGGCAATTTTACACAGTGTCTGTCATACTCTCACACACATGCGTGTACGTAACATGAGACTTTTGAAGGGAATTCTACATCATACGATATTTACTAAAGAGAAAACAACGACTTTTGCAATTTTTTATGTTTCATTCGAACAATCGAATGTCTTACGTAATGGAATGGTCCATCTCTGCGAAAAAAAGGTTTCTTATTACTTTTATCCATGTGTACTTGCACAGTGTACACTTTACAGACGTATGCACATGCACACGCGCGTACTTAACTTTAGGCGCTTGGAACCTTTGACAGACTGTTTCGATAAAAAAACCTTGTACGAAAGGAACATTATTAAAAGAAAAATACAATTTTTGCAATTTTTGCATTTCATATCTCACAATAGAATACTGTTCTATAATGAGTTTAACGGAAATATTGTATGTTACGAGAAACCACATTTACAGAGAAGATCGACAATAGTATTCATTTCTGCACAAAAGACTTAACAAGCTGATTTACAATTTTTTGATTTTTACAGTGTGATTGCCACTCTTTTTGTGAAGATTCCTTCTTTTACGTCTCACGTCGTTTTTGCACAGTGGGTATTATACTTACGTAAAGGTGTTTGTATGGAGCCTTTTACACATTTTTAACTGTCGTTGTGTTTAACGGAAGACAAATGTATGCAGTGACATAAAAAAAGTATATCATATAAAGTGACAAATTTTCATACTTGTATTACAAACAAACTGTGCTGACTATAAAACCTTATATTACTACTCATTAGTACAATGTGTACCACTAAGTTAGTTGACAACATGCTTCTGGAGGATACGGAACCTTCGGAAGATAAAACAATTCCAGATAGTAATGTTATGATTGTGAGTGCATGCCAACCCCAGCCTAATTCGAATTTTCAGGAAATTTTATAAGCAGGTCGCAAAGGAGTTTATCCATTACCTAATTTTCCGGGAGCTTATGTTATTATTAAAGTTTTGTTATACCGAAGTTATTTTGAAATATATCAATCAAGTATAGTTAATTTTGACATTGTGGCGAGGGATCTCAGATCTGTGAATCCACAATGGCTCCCTCGAAAAACATTTTGTTGGGCCCTACATAATCGAGATGCAGTGCGTGCAGTGATCTATTTTACTAAAAATAGATGTGTCTTAATAAATTATCGTTTTCTAAAAAAACATGAACGATTAGTTAAATGGCGATACATTTTTTAAAAACTATGAATTAAAAGGGTTTTTTTTNAAATACAAGTTCTTTCTCAGCGAAAAAATACAAGTCCTAGAAGCAAAAAATCAATTAAAGCATTCGAAATTTGTGCATAGTAATGAACATAAAAATATTTAAGATATCTCAAAATTTAATTTTTTTTTTTAATTGAAAAAAAAAGTTTCGCTACAGCAAAAATACAAGTCCCATTTCGGCGGAAAAATGCAAGTCCAGACGGGCAAAAACTTAATTAAAATTCCGCAATTCCATAGACATAAACATTTTTATTATTGAATAAAAAAAATTAAATTCCAAGATGTCTCGAATTTTTTTATGTTTATGTCTATCCACGATTTGCGAAATTTTCATTGAGTTTTTGCCAGTCAGGTCTTGTATTTTTACGCTGCAATAAGACGTGTTTTTTTGCTGTAGCGAAACTTTTTTTTTTTTAATAAAAAAAAAAAATTGAATTTCAAGATATCTTAAATATTAGATATCTTGAATATTTTCATGGTTATGTCTATGCACGAATTGCAAAATTTTAATTAAGTTTTTGCCCGTCAGGACTTGTATTTTTTCGCTGTAATGGGACTTGTATTTTTACGGTGCAGTGGGACTTTTTTTTTTTATGTACCAAAACTTTTTTTTTTTAATGAAAAAAAAAAATTTGATTTGTTATGTCTATGCACGAATTGCAAAATTTTAATTAAGTTTTTGCCCGTCAGGACTTGTATTTTTTCGCTGCAATGGGACTTGTATTTTTACGGTGCAGTGGGACTTTTTTTTTTTGTTTTATGAGTTTTAAAAAGATGAAATTTTGAGATACCTTTATCATCTCAAAATTGTTTGTATATCACGAATTAAAAATTCCGAAAGTAAGTTTTTGCTCAATTAGGACTTGTTTTGTTCCTTTGGTTAAGACTTTTGATAGTTTGGCTCAGCATGAACTTTGTTAATTATCGCGATCTCTTGTCCTCATTTTTTGCATCCAGCAGTGTGACCATTTCAGTCTTATATGATATAAAGTTACAAAAAAAATCATCTTCTTTTTATACAAAAATGTTAAGATTACTGCTAATAAAGTTTTATTTTAAGGTTAGAATAATTTTAAGGAAAAAGGTGAAAAGTGTAAAATTTTTCTTTCAAGAATTTAGTTTACCATGATTACATTTAATTAGTAAATAATATTTTTTAAAAATTGGGTTCCTAATAGCCAATGTTTGCGTTACCTACGAGCACATTTTATGTATAAATAATAGTAAAGGACAGGTGAATTCTTAATCGCTGATGCTTGCCCACCTAAAGAAGCAATTTATTAATGATGCTTAAATACTGATCTTCATCTGTTTTTAATACCAATAATAATAAACAAAGTAATAGTGTTAAGTGACGACTTGCGTAAATAAATAAATTTTTTTTTTGTATTCCGTTTTTTACTTTGTTTATTCCCATTATAAAATTTCAAGGCTCTTAAAAAAGTCGTAATTAACGAAAGTCATCGCCTAACAAAGCTGACTGTGTACTTCGTGGCTCTCGGAAGTGTCAAGTGACAACTGAAGCGAGCCGCTAAGCCTAAATACATGAAGTCAGCAAGTACCGGCCACATAGAAAATAAGACAAAGATATTTAAACTAAAACTTCGTGCAAGGTGCATTTCTTTGCGCGGCGTTTTAGTTAGTAGCTTTCCACCGTTCATCGAGTGTGGTTCCTAAATATTAGTTCAATATTTCAATCTTACATGGAATGTTTTGCAGAATATTTTATTTGTTGAAATTTAATAAATTTAATAACATTAAAAGAAGCATAACTGAGGAATCATATAAAATTAAATAAAACAAACAAGAAAAGGTATGTGGACATGTATATTTTACAAAACTTAACGCTCTCTCTCTTTATTTATGTTTTCTGCTCTTCTTTTCACCAACATACAAGCGAATAAATAGTTGGACTATCTGCTGTCCCGCAGCCAGTGAAGGAGCGTGAGACTGTAGTCCACAATCTATGGTTTTAAGGGGGCTCCTTCACGAAAGTCTCCAAACAGAGATATATTATTTCCTGTAAATAAAAGTCTACTAAATTTAATGGTGGTCTAAATAATATTTCGAATGGGTCAAAATTTTGAATAATCCGAGCTCAAAGTTGTAACTATTAGCACGTGTTCCTATGGGGCAGCGTGAAAAACAATTTGTTTTCGTTTATAATAAACCTAAATTTAATGTCCCAGCAGACTGAATATATACATTTTGTAGATAAAGTCTTCCTCTGTAATATGCTGTATTAAAAATTGTGGATAAAGGACCATTTTAGCGAGATATTTGTGATGGAAATAAATAAATAGTGTCCGGGAGGTCAGGAGGTCACGTGGGTAGCAGACGTACTTGTTCACGACATATATATGTGGCGGCTCCGACTTCACAGTCGAGCAAGCGCAAGCAGTCTCTCGTTCCACGCGACATCTTCAGTACTCATCAGATGGCGCCACCGAACGGCTAATCGAGGCTCGGGATATGCCGCTAGTTAAGCTGGCAACTCCTCGACCAGCTAGTCAGTTCGGTTTTGGCTTGCGCGAGTAACACACGCACTTCTGTACGTAATGAATAAATAAACCCTTACGTTTAACAAAGCCAAGTGTGGTCGAGCTTCTTGCACCCCGTGCTACCCTCCTATCCTCGGGTAAGCACGAGCATACCCAGCGGTTCCCAAATATATACCATATACCTATATATTACATCGCTACACTACACCAACACAGGTGGTCTGGTCTGGTGGTGTACCCTCGTATGCACTAGACTGGTCGAAACAATAATTAATTTTTCGTACAAAGTTAAACTACACACATAAATATCATTTTTCCCACTTCATACGTTATTAAAAATATCATAATGATTTTCAGACACATTTGTTTATTGAAAAACAGAACTTTATTTTTTGTTTGTCTTTGACCTCAGCAGTAGTCGTAGGAGCCCCCTTAAACCAAAGGCAAAATTAAATGATATCAATTATTTACTTATTGCAGTATCAACACAAATACTTGTAAGTATTTAATTGATTTTTACTATTTGTTAAATGATAATTTTTTTTTTAACCACTATAAATCTATAAATCGTAATTATAAACACTGCTAACTTACAAATAATTTTGTTTACTTACTTCTAAATTATTAATGTTGTTTTGTAATTTCAATTAAATGTTGAATTGGAAATTCAAAAAGTGAACAAATTTTTTATATTTATGTATGCATATCAAAATTCCTTAAAAAACAATCAATATTGTACCGCATTAAAAAGAGAAGCTAGTAATAATCCAGGACAAGTCCCTGTTCATCTAGTACTTTTTAAACATTGAACATTATAATCTTCTGTACCATAAGAATCCATGTCACAAAGTCTAAAGTTTTGGTACACGATTTTTCTTTTTTTTCTAAGGGATGATAGAAGAAGAAAAATATATTTCAATGGTATGCCTTTAAAAAAATTTTTTTTCTTTGGACGCGTGAATGCAGATTTGAAATAGATTTCCTTATATGCGCGTATGTGTGTAGGTATGTGCTTGCGTGCGCGAGCATGTAAACTTGTAAAGGCGCCAAATCTCCCCATCAGCAATTCGTGTTCTTCAAGCCACAATATTGCTTTACCCCTTTAGGGCCCAAAGTAAGATAATGGATGCAAAATTTTATTTTGCACTCTCTTTGTAAAAAATGGCACACACATCCGAGGATAAAGCATAGCAAGCACAATATGAAAAACTTACGAGAGTGCAGAATCCATTTGTCATGACGATCTTTTTGTGTTGTAGCATTGGGAAACCTGAAGATCTTCGTTGCAGACTGCTTCGATTTCTTACAGTTTCGATACTGAGAAAAATCGTAGATCCTCATTGTCATTTTAGTCTCTGACTACAACAACTCCACTTAACTTGACGTTTTATGTCGTTGCACTATTCTTTTCACTAACACACACTGTAATTACAATACACGCAAATGGAATAACTATGCCCATGCAACGGCAAATAATTGCTGTAGAAAATTTCAAATCAAAGTATTAATTAAATACTTATTGATTTAGAATCTTAGTGATCACGGCAATATATGCACTATTTTGCGATAACGACCTGTTAACACATCGCATGCGTCCTGGTTCAAGGCGGCACGGCAGCGGTGGGGACTGATTGGTCGTGCTCTTGAACAAGTCGTCTAAGCGTGGGAATGAATAGTATATACTTACGTAGTGTATAATTGTTTATAAATATTCACGTACATAGTATGTATGTAATCATATATACACAATCGTATTTGATGTTACTGCAACAAAGGTAAGTTTTCTTATGCCTTTTCTCTCTCACATTAGATGCGTATAATTTCTTAGGGAGTTTTAAAATGTATGAATGAGATTCATATCCTAAAAAATAATTTAATATGATAAAATTAAAAAATTATTTAGTAGAATTAGTGTTAAAAGTATATTTATTCGGACGCATCGGAGAGTAAGTGTTTAAAACATATTATATAAATTTGAATAAAACATAAATAAAAGAAATTGAACCAGAATGACGAATTAAGTATGAAAAGTACAGGAAAAATAATATAAATTGAAATAAAATATCTTAAAATCAAAAGTTTGTGCATGTAGTTACGAGCATTTAGTTTCCCGATATAAATAAATAAGATTGATAGATAACATTGAAGCCAGAGCGAGAGCAAGAGTCAGTAAAATATATTATACATAGCATATAATTGGTCACAGTCAAAAGAGAGAAAACCGCGTATCCTCGCTTGCTTTGGTTGTGCGCTCAGCTACATATATAGCTATAGTCAAAATCTCCTATCCTCGTAGGCACATATTCAGTACACCCCTTCCATTCTCTTCAAAATGTATAGTACAGTCAATAAACCGGGATTTAGTGTCGATAGTGGAAAAGTTGCGGAACAGCACCAATTTTGATAAAACTTTTTGCAATGTGTTCGTAGCACCCTAAGGAATATTCAGCCAACTCAACCTCGTCATGGGGGGGGGGGGCAAAGGGACCCAGCGAAGGGCATATGTACCTCAAAAAACTGCCCCAACCGCGGAGGTGACTAAACAATTTTTTGAAAACGCTTATTTTGGCTCAAAATTTTCATCTAATGGGTATTTTCGATCGCTGATTCTAAAACTGATGTCAGATTTCACGAATTATGCTACCTACCCCCCAAATCGGACCATTTTGGGCCGAAATTTCAATTTTTTGAACACAAAAATGGCAAACGGAGTATTTATCATCCAAACTGTGCTTTAAGGGGTATTTGTGATCGCTGATAACGAATCTGATGTTAGATTACACGAATTATGCTACGTATACCCCAAATCGGGCCATTTTTGGCCGAAATTTCAATTTTTTCTACACAACAATGGCAGAGGGAGTATTGGCAAAGGGATTATTATATTTTCTGCGTAAATTTGTAATATTTTTGTGAATATAAATAGTGGTTATTTAAAATTCGTGCTTTATAATAAAAATTAATTTATTTCANTAGAAAATAACTAATTAACAATAAAAATGGTGAGTTGCTTAAAATTAAAAAACTAGTAACCGTAATAATTATGTACAAACATTCTTTTCTTAACTTTAATAATATTTTCATGTTTCAGAACTATGTTATCGTCGTTTAATTAAGGTATTGTAACTTTGTAATAGATTACACGTCAGCCTGTTCATTATAAAATCTACTTCATTGGAAGTCAATTATTCAAGAATAAAGAAAAGCCTTTCATTATTTGAAGCTTTATCATCTAGCAAGCTATACGTATAATTATGCTTGGCAGAAGAGTTAGAAGCAAAATTGGAATGAATTTTTAGAAAAGTCCCCTTACAAAATCATCCTGCAAAATTGCTGCAAAAAATCCTGCAGGAACCCTGCCAGCAATCCTGCAGTAATCCCAGCAGAGTTATTGCGCCCATTTTCTGCAGGTTCTCTTGCAGCTTTATATGCAGGAACTCCTGCAAAGTAGGCTGTCTTAAATTTTCAAGAAAAAAAACTGTGCCCAGATCTAATTTATGGAAGGCTTATCATTGTTATAAGACCTTATTATCTGGATGATAACACTAAAACTTGGGAATTAAAGTGTTTTTAAACAATTTTTTAAAAATTGCAAATTAGAAAAAAAAATTATTTTTTAAAGAATGGTTCAAAAACACTTAAACTTCCCAGTTTTGGTATTATTATTCAGATGTAAGGTTCTGAAATGAGCAAAAAAAAATTATTACACCGCTAGTGAATCTTGCTTTGATACTACTAACTCTTGTTAAATCAGGCTCCTATAGTATGGTAAAACTAGTTTTTTGGTCCAGAAAATTCTGACTAGCTCAAAAAAATGGACTAGTAGTTTTAATGTATTATAACGAATTCACACAAAATTAAATAAGTAGAAATGTCAGCAAGAGCCCCAAAAAAATGTTGAAAACATGTTTTTCGCATCTAGAAGAAAACTGAAGAATTGTACATACAAAGGTGCTTAGTGAAAAAGATGTCGAATTTCAAGACGAACAAAACGAGCCGCGTTACATCGCCATTGTCTTGACAAGATTCTTGGTGACCGTATTCAATCTTATAACTATGAAATATCATATTCATTTCTGGTAATTTAATTGATTTTAATGCAAGCCAATTTAAAAAAAACACAACATAAAATTATTAAAGTTTAACGTACATGAATAAGAAATAATAAATTAGGATAAAGCTGGTGTGATTCAATACATAAAAATAAAATAACATTCATAGGACACTATTTAAATCAATTTCACAAATATCTTTCGCTAAGGCACTTTTAATCCACGAGTTCAAACACAGCAAACTGCGAAAGATTTGACACCTTAACGAGGTTCTCCTGTTTGTCATTATAAGCGATGCTTCCGAAAACATGCGTTCAACTGGAACTGATGACGAAAGTATACTTAAAATATCACGTGTCATTCTTGCTAAAGATGGATATAAATTTTCGTGGTCCTGCCACCAATTTAATACATTGATTTCCGCTGTAGCTCTTGGTGCTTCGTAATGGCTTTGGAGTTCATTTTTCTAGGATTGGCCACTTGTTTGAGAATTAAAAAAAATATCGTTCAAATTTAAGAAATCCTCTTTAATGTCAACGGAATTGCTTTCTTCACTCGAAAAGTCCACGAAATTCGATTCATGATACTCAGATTTGAATAGAGTTTCGAATTTTTCTATTTTTGTTTGTTTTAGATTTTTTCCCTAATCAGCTGCATCAAATCCTTCTACTTTATGCCTTGGATCTAGGATGAAAGATAAGCAGTAGATCCAATTTGTCTTCGTACAATGTTTGAGGAGTTTATCACGACCAGCTTGCAGGGATGTCAAAAGGATTTCATCTTCAAGGGTCCTATCAAACTTGTTATCGAGTTCAAATACTATATTTTCAATTTTGTCAACTAATCAATTGAAGACTAGAATCACGTTGGCCAAAGTTACGTATTTTTCCCCCGATAAAATATCAGAAACTTGCTTATAATATTTCAAATAGCCAGTAATTGTTTCTAACAATGACCATTCAAGGTGTGATAATTTCAAACCGTTGAAGTCCATACAAGTATCAAACGGCGACGATAAGGATTTTTTTAATTTTAAGATGTGCAGAATGTCAAACGTGCTGTTCCATCTTGTGCAGACGTCTAAAATTAAATGTACAAATTTTGCGTTGGTTACATCGAACTTTTTGCACACGCGTCTGGCTTTGTAAATTAACCAGGAAAAATTAGTTCCATCTGAGTCACCATCATCGCCTTCGTCGTCTTCATTATCCATATCATCTTCAACGTCTGAGTCAATAGAATCGTCAAAAATCAAAGATTCCGATGTTTCACTCTTTATGAGTTTCAGAACATCCTAAACAGCTAGATTGATCAAGTGAGAAAAACATCTAAAATGCTGATCCATTTTGTTAAAAGCTATTTTATCCTGGGTCATCATTTTTTTGAGTTCCAATATAAAAGTAGTGTTAGCAGAAGTATTATCAACGGTGATCCCTGTTTATAGTAACAATTTGTATTTAGAAGGAAACGTATTTTATTCTCTAAGTTATGAAAAAACAAAGCTTACCCTGTACTCTTTTATGGATTCCGCAATCTACTAATGTACGATAGAATTTCTGCACTATATCTTTTCCCGTGTGCTGACCATTTGATGCGACAAAATCCAAAGCGAGAGAATGGTACTTCCAGTTCTAGTCAATAAAATGAATCGTAATTCCATAATAGGAACAATTATTCTTAGCAGTCCAGCCATCAATGGCAAACGAAAATTTTGATTCATTTTTTGATAAAATAGTCTTTATCTGATTTTGCATGATGGAAAATTCGTTGAGCACTATCTCGGTCATGCTATTTCTTTTGGGCATTTTGACCGATCCATTGAGAAAATTAAAAAATTTTTTCGTCAAGTCATTGTCAAAGAAAGTTTAGCGGTAAATTTTTGTAAGCGAGCCATATGCAAATTATTTTATCCCAGTTCACAGTATTTGTTTCACGCTGAAACATAAATATAATAATATTTTCCTATATATTGTCCCTTGAGTGTTGAGAAATTCGAATACTAGAGTAATGCGTGTATCAGTTGATACTTATACACGCATTACTTTAGTATTCAAATTTCTTAACATCATGCATCATCATACATCTTTACAAATGTACGCAAGAGTTTAACGGTAATCTATATACTGATTAAAGTAAACAAAAACAAATGAAAACAAACAAAAAATGTACGTGAATCGATGCCTTCTTTTCTAAAATCCTACAGATTGCAAAACCAACCATCAAAATAATAATGAAACTCACTCAGAAACATAATTAATCAATTACCAAGCAATTTCGCTAATTCAACACAACTAACGGATGATTCAGTTTTGAAAGAAAATTAAATGATAAATAAAAGGTGAAAATACGATACGTCTTATTATTTCAAATAGCATTTGTAAAATTCTTGTTATTAGTTGGATTTAAGGAAAGTACTCACGTTTGAGAAGTCGTCCAAAGTCGTCTGTTTCGCATCAAATTTCATTTTTTTAGATTCATTACCTAACATAACGTTATATTCCTTCAAATGATTTTTTCGAAGATGAAACGGTTGGTTTTACCATTTTTCATCTTGATAAATTTTATACAATCATTATTTTGGCACAAAACACATAAACCTTTTTTTTCGTTATCTTAACCTTTTTCATAACGAAAATATGATTTACAATTTGGCTTTTCTTCTACACTTGATCTTTTTCTTTTCTGACTCTGATCAGCCACATTGTGATTGCAAATTAATCTTTTTAGATCAACGATCGAAGCGCGATTAATAGTGAAATGATAAGACCTTAAATTTATATATGTGTGCGCACGCGCGCGCGTGTATGTGTATAATTTTTTCAATAGTAATTTGGCCAATAACCAAGACAAGACCAATACTAGACAAGAGTAAATTTACCAAGACCAAGACATTATTGCCCATTTTCGAGAGGTTTCAAGATCAATACAAGAGTGATGCTAATCTTGGTCTTGTGAAGCCCTAAGTTACTCAAACTCCCCATTTACTCTGATTTTAATTTAGTTGCCTCTGTCCTCAACTCCTCTGTCCACCATAATTTAAACTCATTACGTGACCCACTTTATCCTATAAGCCACCGTCAACAAAAGTTGACCCTTGCACTACAAATATAAATATAATTTTAACATGTAAAACGTGGAAAAAGGGTGTCACTCTTGATAAAAACTGTGTTTCAAATTTTTTCCTCATAGTAAGTACATCAGACTACGAGTTTGATAAGCCCAGTTTCAAGAGTGTGCCTCAAAACATGTTTTTAATAAAAATGGGGGACAAAAACGAGATATTTTTTGTGGATTTCTTCATTTATCTATATTATACATATATGCACAGGAAATATATATGTAACTATCAGAAAACTAAGTTATACATAATTTCTATGTATATAGAAATTTTTTTCTTAAAGAATACATACATTGGTATGTTTAAAACTATTATTATTTTAAAAAGATCTGCAGAAATTGGGATTTGAACCTCTATACTTCCGCTTGGATCCAGCCGTATGTGTGCGGCCGATCGAGGTCCACGGATCCACCCTTTTTTGTTCTATGCATACGGACCCCGTAAACACGATGAGCAAGGGTGGATCACTTGAATCATTGCTGTTAAATTGTTATTAACAAATTTTAGTAACAAATTTGAAAATCCGATTTTTTGGTAAAAAAAAATTTAGTAACATTCTTTGGCATATTTCGAACAAAATACCTATTGGGATGTATCTATCTAAACCCCATAGATTCTCAGTAATAAATTTCTCAATGTCGAAAAAATGCTTTTTTACTGGGATGTATATATTGGGATGTATTTATTGGGATGTATATATCTAAACCCTGTAGATTTTCAGTAAAAAATTTCTTCTCACCTCGACTCAAATTTTATCTCAAAGCATGTACTTTTGAATAAAAAAAGATTTATAAATGTCAGTTGCTTAACAACTGCGGTATCGCTGATCTGCGAATTGTCATTTTCATAGCCTACTGAATATCTACTAATATCTATACAATCTGCGCATATAACATGTGGACCCAATCCGTAGACAGCTAGGAGGTACAAGAACGACCATTCGTATAAGACCCCTACGGTCCGCAAACTCAGCATAGATGGCGTACTGTAGCTAAGAGAAAAATGGCGTCACGTTGACACAAATTTAGTATTCATGATCTCCTGACATCAGCGTCTCGGATATGTTGTCACATAAGTCAGTCCACATTCCCGTATACCATCGTCACTTATAGCCGTAGTGTGTCAGTGACACCATTTTTCTCTTAGCTACAGCACGCCATCTATGCTCAGTTTGCTGATCGTAGGGACCTCATATCAGTGAACCGCAGTTGTTAAGTAACTGACGTTTATAAATCTTTTTTTATTCCAAAGTACATGCTTTAAGGTGAAATTTGAGTCTAGGTGAGTTAAAAAAATGCAATAGCAGCTGAGTAACACGAGGTCGAAAATCGTAAAAAAAGCAAAAAAAGCATTTATTCGATATCAAGAAATTTTTTACTGAAAATCTACGGGGTTTAGATATATACATCCCAATAGGTGTTTTGTTCGAAACATGCCAAAGAATGTTACTAAATTTTTTTTGAAGCAAGAAACCGGATTTTTTAATGTGTTTCTAAAATTTTTTAATACTAATTGAACAGCAATGATTCAAGTGACCCACCCTTGGTTATCGTGTTCAGGAGGTCCGTGTGCATAGAACAAAAAAGGGTAGATCCGTGGACCTCTATCGGCCACGCGCAAATACGGCTAGACCAGGAGGAATATTATGTCAGCGTAAGTATGGATAAAGTACATGTGCGAACTTGTACTGTTTATTATACACACAATAAACTTAAAAATCAAACGGTTTCCTGGAGACCAAAGTGTTAATAACAGACACTAAGTCGATTCAAAATTAGTTTTCTTCACGTATCAATTTTTAACCCTTATAAATCAAAAAATTTGTTTCTCTTAATACTTACATTCGTATAACCTCAAATTTGAACCACTCAATGGGCTCGTATACCTATAGACATCGTAAAAAACTACTTTGGAACATAGTAATTTGTACTTTACTGAAAAGCAAATTCTACTTTAGAATGTGGGACATTTAAAAACGATTACAATAAAATTTAGTATGCTGTATAGCAAAAACTATAGTATCACAACTTTCAGTATGTTAGACATAGTAATATTTATTATGTCGTGTAGTAATATTTTTAAAAATTATTTTAAATGTAAAAACTTGCGTCATCAGGGAATTTGTCTAAGCTTTTCTGAAAAATACAGTAAATTTTCAAATAAACATAGTTATTTTAATAAAACCGAAGTATAAGATAAAGAAATTGACAGAAAAGTACTGTGGAATTATAATTATGAAAATTGGGAGATGTGACGAGGCAAGCTAGATTAATATTTCATACTTTTCTTTTGATTTTCTCTGAAGTTAAGTCGTTGATCCTGTATTTTAAAAAATTTAATAAATTCTTTGTACAAAAATACATAAGAACTATTTAAAATTTTTGAATTTAATCAAAAATTTCTGAAGATAGACTCGATTTTGTGACCCCTATCCATAAGAGTAGGTGTTAAATTAGTGAATTTTCAGTAGCGATTTGAGAAAAAATTAAGTCGTTGACCCCAGTATGNTTACCACAGTTGCTTCCTTGGCAATATTTGCAACTTGGCGTGCAGTGCAATCCTGCTTTTCTGCAGCCACACTTTCTGTCACACCCTTTTTTACACCCACACAAAATCACATCAAGTATTTTTTGAGGTGCGGGTGGTTTTGTCATCCTCACTGGAACGAGCGTGCCATCTAGCAATTTCCAACCCCATTTGGTTGCATCTAACGTGGAAAACTCGCCTTCTATGAAACCTATCCAAGATCTTACTTGATAATACACACGCTTCAAGTGCTCTCTGAAACCGTTTAATGCTGGTGGAAGTGTCGCTACACTTACCGACTTCCTTCTTACCGATTTCATACTTTTGTAATTCTTTTTTTTGAAAATATTGTACCGTGCTTTGCAAATCCTTTGTGCGACTGGCAAATTTGATTCCGAAACAGACAATTTGTAATTATATAAAGCTAATAGGCAGTCAATTCCACCATCCAGTATGTTCTCAATGTTATCCATGCGTTGTTTGAATAAATCTGCGATGTTGCGTAAATTTTCTGATTCTTGCGTGTCCTTGTTCAAAAGATCAAAAAAGTTTTTTTTTCCACGATTAAAGAACGCCGAGGTGGTGTCCCATCCTGTGAAGGCGTGGGCGAAAAGTACATGTTTTATTGTATTTGCGTAATGGTTATCCAAACTTTTTGTTGAAAATACTTTTCTTGGTACCGTGCCGCTGTTGCTCTGCGGTTTTACAAAGAAAATTTCTTGCTGATCAAGGTATTTAATATCATTTGTTTAATAATTTTCACTTATTCAGCCTGCTTATGCTGTTTAGATAATCAGGACATCTATTTCTTCTGATACAACGGCTACTTTCTTGTCTGGAAAATAGTCAGTTTTGATAGCTTCAGCTGCAATTGTTCTATCAGCATCACCTTCACAAACAATGCAATTGTAATTATCTTTTTGTAGTTGGTCAATCAGTATGTTTACAAATTTTTTATTATTATTTGTGTTTGATAGAAATTTGATTTTTTCAGCAGAAAGTTTGGTATTTTTATTAAATGTATATTTTACGGATATGAATTTTCTTGAACGGCGATTTCTTTCCGACGCTTTAGTCGTTAAATCGTCATATCCGTCGAAAACAATAGTACAATTTTCACCATAATTACAATTTAAATATGTAACATACTTATGTGTTATTTGGTCAAATGTATCCTCAATTTTCCAAGGTACCTTGTGTAACAGCATCACTCCGTCTATTATGTAATAAAAGTTAGAAATATATAAACGGATCGCACATTCATCGAAAAAATCGTATAAATCCGATTTCGTATTTTTCCTCATACCGTATTCGTCGAATAACGCCAATGGATAGGTTGACAATTCATGAGAAAACAATTCTTCAAAATCTTCAGACGCACAATTTTCCACTGCATACACGGTGCACGCTCTTTGAAAAATAAGGTCCATGCTTATAGAAATACAACCATCGTCCACTGCCACGTATTTATTCCCTGTATCCAAAGTTAATACCATGTCTTGTCTGGATAACTTCGGATCTTTAAAATACTGACCCTTTATTTTATTAAGCGTTTGTATACCTTTCTCAAAAGACGTATAGTCAATGCATGTTTATTGAAATTTCGGCCAAAAATGGCACGATTCACTGCGTACGTACCATAATTCGTGTGATCTGACATCAGATCCGTAATCAGCGATCAAAAATACCCCCTAGAGCACATTTTGGATGATAAATACTCCCTTTGCCATTTTTGTGTTGAAACAATTAAAATTTCGGCCAAAAATGGCCCGATTTGGGGCGTACGTAGCATAATTCGTGTAATCCGACATCAGATTCATTTTCGGCGATCAAAGATACCCCCTAGAGCACAGTTCCGATGATACATACTCCGTTTGCCATTATCGTGTAAAAACAATTGAAATTTCGGCCAAAAATGGCCCGATTTGGAGCGTACGTAGCATAATTCGTGTAATCCGACATCAAATTCGATATTGGCGATCAAAAATACCCTATAGTGCACAGTTTCGATGATAAATACTCCGTTTGCCATTTTCGTGTAAAAGCAATTGAAATTTCAGCCAAAAATGGTATGATTTGGGGCGTACGTAGCATAATTCGTGTAATCCGACATCAGATTCGTTATTGGCGATCAAAAGTACCCTCTAGAGCATAGTTTCGATGATAAATACTCCGTTTGCCATTTTCGTGTAAAAGCAATTGAAATTTCAGCCAAAAATGGTATGATTTGGGGCGTACGTAGCATAATTCGTGTAATCCGACATCAGATTCGTTATTGGCGATCAAAAGTACCCTCTAGAGCATAGTTTCGATGATAAATACTCCGTTTGCCATTTTCGTGTAAAAGCAATTGAAATTTCAGCCAAAAATGGTATGATTTGGGGCGTACGTAGCATAATTCGTGTAATCCGACATCAGATTCGTTATTGGCGATCAAAAGTACCCTCTAGAGCATAGTTTCGATGATAAATACTCCGTTTGCCATTTTCGTGTAAAAGCAATTGAAATTTCAGCCAAAAATGGTATGATTTGGGGCGTACGTAGCATAATTCGTGTAATCCGACATCAGATTCGTTATTGGCGATCAAAAGTACCCTCTAGAGCATAGTTTCGATGATAAATACTCCGTTTGCCATTTTCGTGTAAAAGCAATTGAAATTTCAGCCAAAAATGGTATGATTTGGGGCGTACGTAGCATAATTCGTGTAATCCGACATCAGATTCGTTATTGGCGATCAAAAGTACCCTCTAGAGCATAGTTTCGATGATAAATACTCCGTTTGCCATTTTCGTGTAAAAGCAATTGAAATTTCAGCCAAAAATGGTATGATTTGGGGCGTACGTAGCATAATTCGTGTAATCCGACATCAGATTCGTTATTGGCGATCAAAAGTACCCTCTAGAGCATAGTTTCGATGATAAATACTCCGTTTGCCATTTTCGTGTAAAAGCAATTGAAATTTCAGCCAAAAATGGTATGATTTGGGGCGTACGTAGCATAATTCGTGTAATCCGACATCAGATTCGTTATTGGCGATCAAAAGTACCCTCTAGAGCATAGTTTCGATGATAAATACTCCGTTTGCCATTTTCGTGTAAAAGCAATTGAAATTTCAGCCAAAAATGGTCTGATTTGGGGCGTACGTAGCATAATTCGTGTAATCCGACATCAGACTCGTTATTGGCGATCAAAAGTACCCTCTAGAGCACAGTTTCGATGATAAATACTCCGTTTGCCATTTTCGTGTAAAAACAATTGAAATTTCGGCCAAAAATGGTCTGATTTGGGGGGTAGGTAGCATAATTTGTGTAATCTGACATCAGATTCGTAATCAGCGATCGAAAATACCTACTAAATGAGAATTTTGGGCCACAATAAGCGTTTTCAAAAAATTGTTTACTCACCTCCGCACTTGGGGCAGTTTTTTGGGGTACACATGCCCCCCGCTGGGTCCCTTTGCCCCCTCATGACGAGGTTGAGTTGGCTGAATGTTCTTTAGGGTCCTACGAACACATTACAAAAAGTTTTATCAAAATCAGTGCTGTTCCGCAACATTTCCACGTGTTCCGGCTTATTGACTGTACTAGTACGCCTATGTGCTCATTTCCGCGCGAATTCACTCCTCTTCTTGTAGGCGCACGCTGTTCGATACGAGTCTCACACTCTCGTAAAATGTGTGCCCAGTTCGACAGTTGGCCGCGGTGGGTTGCCTCGATCAGTGCCGAAAAGTTGTCTCACCTCGTAGCATTGGCGTTAGCAATCTCTCTACTCATCTATGATTTCACCGTTCACTACATTCAAAAAGTTTGTTATGTTTTTTTAATGAATTTTCGACTTTTCTGTAGTTTCAAAAACATAAGGGTAATATTCACACTTAAGTCAGCTCATTGACCTGAAATTATTAAATGCATCGATGAAATTTTGAATGTTTTTCGCTCACTACTTTACATTATTAGAAAAACTTTTTAGTCAATCTCATTACAGATAGCACAACTGTATTATTACTAAAATTATTTTTAGTATATATATTTATTACATGTTTGCTTATTATTTATTTTCGTTCTTTATCTTACTAAAGGCTTATAAATCCTTATTTAATATTTATTATTGCTTTTTCAAACTGCTTTGAATCGATACAGCAAATAATTAGAGACGATCGCTTGTATGATACTATAGCCAGTAAAAGCCCAATATTTATTGGGTTAACATAACGTAGAAACCAGATGAATTTTACCTTAATTCATGGGAGGGCAGTGGGGGGCTGTGGGAGTCTTTTGGAGGGCAGTGGGGGTTGTACGGAATGTCCCACACATTTAACTATTTAATTTCGAAGGATATATATATATATTTATATTTCTTTCTACATAATATACTTACATTTTATATGATATGAAATTATTGTATATGATAACTTTATCGCAGTCTAACTTTTTAATAATTAAATAAAAGTTTCAGTCCAATGTAATTAAATTAAGCAGATGGCTTAACTTGGACTGCAAGAAGCCATGATTCTTCGAAGCTATTTGTATAGGCCTGTATACATCATGACGATTAGTCTGAGCTCTTCACAATATTATAATCATAGGTATATTGCAATCAGATTTGAGTCATCTGCGTAATGTAATAATGTGGAATGGGTATCTTGAAAACTTGTGAGGATTCAACGGAATTGTTTAACGCGTACTTTTTTCCTATATCAACTTGGCTTTTTTTTACGTTTGTTATTGTCAAACAAACATGCAGATTATTTATTACCAATCTGATAAACGTATAAAATAGTAAATTTTTCTCCTACATTTTTACAATTTGAGATTTTCTGAAAAGTTGCTATAAATAATTACAAAAAAACTGCGCTAAATTAGCGGTACGGGCTCATGTCTCATTCGAAAATCTACAGTATTAACGACTCCTGGAATCTAAACACAGAGTTCTTAATTTATTTACGGTATGGGATCATGAGGATACTAATACTAACAATATTTTTACGTATTTTAGACAGCCAAAAATGTTTTATCCAAGAGTTGCGTGCCGTTTAAGTTTCAGACGTTGCAAGAATTTTTTTATTCCAATAAGCCAGTTCTACGGGCTTGCGAATTTGAAGATTCTGTCTCCCCAAAATAGAAACTAAGAGCCTGTAACGCTAAGGAATGTTATGTTTTTTTAAGCATGAGGTTATCGGCTCGGAAGGTGGTGGACTAAAATTGAGCTGTTTTATATATGATATAAGTGCAGGGGTAAAGCCTTATTTGCGTTTGGTGCGTTACGATCTCGATTTTTCGACGATTTTATAAAGAGCCCGTAACGCTCCTTCATTTGCTAACAGCCCATAATGCTATCTGGTAACGATACAAACGCATTGTATCTTCACTGAGTCCTATCTTATCTGATAAAATAGTATAGTACATAATATTAGAGACATAGTACATCGTACAAGACAAGAATAAAGTTAAATTTTCACTGTGAGTTGTATCATCATGATTTTATATGTATTTTATCATTGATTTGAATACTGTAGTATATAATAGTAGGGGCTCAGTACATCGTAAAAGTGCAAGGATACGGTTAAATGTTTACGGTGAGTGGTACAATCATGATCTCAAGACAATTTTTGCAATCCATAACGCTTTTTTTTTCTTGAATAAAGTAAGAAAATCGTCGTAAGAAATTTTCTGGTGCAGATCCAGCAGGGCCCAAAGAAATTTTAGCTTATTTTGGTCATGGACAATACAAATTCTAGAAAAATTGTTGAAATTAATGTACAATAGAAAGAAATAGCCATGTGGCTTAAGTCTTACCTACACACACATATATATGTACATATGAAGGTAAGACTTAAGCCACATGGCTATTTCTTTCTATTGTACATTAATTTCAACTTTTTATTCGTTAGTCTGTGATAAAGTTATCATATACATAAATATGTATATGTGTCATTCTACTGAAAATGGCATATTTTGAGGGTCGGAATGAAAAAACACTAAAAACGGGTTTTCAATTTTTCTAGAATTTCTTTTGTATTGTCCACGACCAAAATAAGCTAAAATTTCTTTGGGCCCTGCTGGATCTGCACCAGAAAATTTTTTACGACGATTTTCTTAATTTACTTAAGAAAAAAAAATGCCTTATCGCAGACTAACGAATAAATAGTTGAAATGAATCTATAATAGAAATAAATAGCCATATGTCTTAAATCTTACCTACAAAAATACATCACGAACAACAAATAAAAAGTTTTCACTCGTGACGTGATCAAGCAAAATGGCGATCTCTAGGGGAATTAACTCAAATGTGCAGTTTTTTTGTAATTATTTATAGCAACTTTTCAGAAAATCTCAAATTGTAAAAATGTAGGAGAAAAATTTACTATTTTATACGTTTATCAGATTGGTAATAAATAATCTGCATGTTTGTTTGACAATAACAAACGTAAAAAAAAGCCAAGTTGATATAGGAAAAAAGTACGAGTTAAACAATTTCGTTGAATCATCACAAGGTTTCAAGATACCCATTCCACATTATTATATTACGCTGATGACTCAAATCTGATTGCAATATACCTATGATTATTATACTATGAAGAGCTCAGACTTATCGTCATAATGTATACAGGCCTATACAAATAGCTTCGAAGAATCATGGCTTCTTGCAGTCCAAGTTAAGCCATCTGCTTAATTTAATTACATTGGACTGGAACGTTTTTTTAATCATTAAACATTCTTTTTACTATATTTTGTAGTACGGATCATTATAGAGTCTCGCAAGGATTTTAAAAAAATCCATTGTTTTTGCAACACTTTTTGCCCACATCAATTTTGCTTATTTTTTACATTACTTGTCCTATAAACATGTAAAATATTTATTACAAATTTGTTATATCTAATAAGTAAAATGAAATTTTTAAAACTATTTTTATTGTTCGAGATATCCGGAGAAGTTGTAATTTTATAACTACTAATAAAGTGCAAGTTCGAGCTTAATCATTCAGCGATCACCATTATTTCCGATGACGTCACTATTGAAAACAGCTTATTTTTTGATGGGACATTATAAACGTGAAAAATATAGACAAATATTTCCACACTGGGAAAGTGCAAAATTAAACGAATGAGGGTGGATAATAAGTATAATCCCTTATTTTTTGTATTATCCTTGTTTACATATGTTTATGAAACAAACATGCATGAATACACGCTCTAATCCATACATATGATAGAAAAACCATGTTTTTCTTAGCGCAATGAATAAGCTTTGACAACTAATAGAAAATGCTTCATCAAATGGATTTCTCGCGGGATAACATCATGCGCAGACGCTGATGAAAACTAAATTCTGATTCGAGCTCACTTTGTTTTTCCTTCTACTACGTATATGATAGATCCTTTGGCCACTCCACTGCTCCAGGCACCAAAGAGTCCAAGTCCAGTACTGTGTGGTGACTTGCCATTGCCATAGTGTCAGGGAGTAAACGTGTGTAGAACTAACGAAAACGGACGAGAACTCATTGTTAAGCAATAATGACTGACAAGAAAGGTAACTATGAAAGGCTAGTGTAACTAAATTTTTACCTCAATTTACAAGTCAACTGTAGGTTCTTATAGGGCCAAATAGCCGCTTGATTTCAGCCTCTTTATTACTAATACTACTGCTACTATTAAAAGTACTTGTACAAAATTATACTATTGTTGGAACATAGTGAACAATGGCTGCTACGTTACTCGTGCACATTTACCGAGTGTTCAGAATCCATAGCAATCCCTATGCCATGTCAGAATACGTGTTTATCAAGTCTTTAGTTTTGCTTCATATCAATAACGAGTACCTTACTATTTTTCAATTTTTTTTTGTTATTTAATATTTTCATGGCACCTACTTCGTCTATAATATAGAATCTTGATGCTTTCTTCCTATATTCGAAGAAAACAAGTAAGCATATCGTAACCATATTTATGGGTGAGCCGGAAGCATAGATTATACAAACGGCAGTGCAGGTGAGATGACAAAAAATACGGATTTTGCTTCCAACTGACGGATGAATCAATACCGAGTTCCTTCGTCTATCCTCTCTTTTCTAGTGGCTTGCCGCCTGCATCACCTTCATGTTTTGCTCGCTCTTTCGCTCTTCCTTGGCTCCATCTGTTTTCTCCTTCTACTTCTATCTATTTCTCTGTCTTTCTCTCAGTCTGTTTCTCTCTATTATCCAACAAGCACCGATACTGTGCACCAAATTAACGTTATGCTGCGGATAAAATGGTCTCCACGAGTTTATTGAAACCGTCCAATTTTTAAATTAATAGATATATGAGTACTATGTACTTAAGATGATTATTTTAGGAAGTAGTTTGCACTTACAAATACATTAGGATTGTATTAGGTTCAAATGAGTATCGCTCAAATCGACTTGGAGAGACTTTGAGCTAATTAAAATAGATATCTGTATTTTATTCTATATCATAAATAGAAATATACGTTTTTATATCAGCTTGGAGCAGTTCCGGATTATTTTAAGATTTATACTCAAATACTTGGATCTTATGTAAAGTAAAATTACCAGTATGTGAACACTTTATAAGCTTCTACCAGTAGCTTCAACAGCTTGAAACAACTATTTTTATTGTAAATAAAATGTAAAGAATTTTTTATTCATATTCTTACACTTTTTTTCACATATGAAAAATTCACATTTTTGTAAGCCAGTCAGTGGAAAAAATTGTTATTTCTGCTAGTGATTTATCAATGCCTACTACTTAAAAAAGACTGAAAACGATAAATGGTATATGAAACGAATTTTTCGACTCCTATATGCAATGTAAGATAAAAATGCGGAAATAAATGAAAAATAGCCAGCTAAACCTCTCTCCTATTTAGGGAACATAGGATTTTAGAGTACTAGATCGAAAATGCGTACTGGTACTAATTTATTACCTCAAAATGTTATCTATCAACTATTAAAAAAAATGTTTAAAAAAAGTTATTAATTGTAAACACGACCTAGACAATCGACTATTTTTTCTATAGATAAGGAGAAATATAAACTTATTGCTTGAACAATAATTACGTTTTGTTATAATATAGAAATCTATTGAAAATTGACAAAATAAGATTTTACGAAAAAAGTATTTAAGTACACTTTATCGAATGTGTATAAGTATATGTATATTTATACTTACCTTTCGACTACTAGAAATTATTTGTTCGTGTTATTAAGTCTGTCATCCTTATAGTCATACTTTTACCTATGTAAGCTTGAACGTCTTGGATTTGAAACTCTATCATCAAGTAAATCATGTAAGGTGAATGACCCAATACTCAACTAGGGCGCCAACAGCTGATCAACAATGTATTTTGTATTACTTAATTTGTAGGTTAGGTTAGATTTTCAATGAATAAGCATAGGACTGGTTAACTATTGGGTGTCTGGTCGTGTATTGTGTCCTTTACCTTATCTCACTCGTACTTTTTTTACTAATGCCTTCTGTAAATTTTATGAGAGCTCTCAGGCCACATACACATGTTTAATAATTATGTATATTCAAATGTGGAACTACATAGTTCTAAAAATGATTACTATAGTAGTTACATCTTGATTATTTATTTTTCTTTGGCTCTAAGAATTATGCAATACGTCGAAATTTACCCTTACAATGTACAGAGGATTAAAAATAAGATGTTTATCTACACTCATTTAATGACAATAATTATGCACATATTTATGTTCAAAATACTTCTAATGAGTCTAACTACTGCAGATGAGAGTAAAAAAAATTAGGGATAACAAAACCATTTATTAGAGCTACGTTAAGTAATGCTTAATTTAGAAGACATGGTGGTAAATACTGGTAACTCTTCAGCTCTTTAAGAAATATCATTAACATAGGTCTTTCTAACTTCTTAATATTTATGTTAGGTAATGAGTCAACAAAAACGCTAGAAACATACCTATTTTCGAGCCTGACGGTCACGCCACCAGAATCCATTTTTTTAATTCATATTTTCTTTGTCACTTTTAGAAATTAACTCTAAACGAATAATTTACTTTAGAATTATCAAGTATTTTTTGTAGTTAGTTACACTGAAAAAAAATTGTCAGAACCAAGATTCACTATAATAGTACCAAACCGCGTAAAAATTTTAAGTTTGGCCAATTTTGCGCAAAAGTTATGTTTGGCTTAAAATTTTTACGCGGGAAGTAAGTCTTCCTTGAAATAGAACGATAATTTTCTTTAATGGAAAGTATTTTATTATTTGATATGAGTTAGTACTTTTTAAAAGTGAGATGATACATTTAATTCATTTAAAGTAAGATCTTAAAATTTTTTTAGGGTTTAAAATAAAGTATGTCTTTTAAATTACTGACAGACTTTAAGTAAAAAAAGTTTTATTACTGTGATAAATAAATTGAAATTCATAATTGAAAAAAAGTGTTTGAGCTCTAATAATTATGTTCTAACTAAGAGTTGAATTTTAATTCAATGAGTTGCTATAAAACTCACTTTTTGGGATCTAGTTATTATTGACGAAATGAAATTTTTGATTAGAAAATAAACATGAAAAATTAAAAATGTCTTATAAAAATAAGCATTTTTATTCTGTTTTAAATAGAAGCAAGTTGAATAAAAATTATGATGATGAGAAAATTAATTATTATTCGTTAACTAACGTAACAATCTTTTTATTACATAGTTATGATTAACAAAAAAATGTGTACATGGTGGCGTTATTCATATATAGACATTGAAAAAAAATGACTTGAGAATTTTTTTTTGTTTAATTTTGATTTAACATATGGTGGTTCACAATATGGTTGTTAACTTAAAATGCATCAGCTTAGTCAAGAATTCTTAAAACGTAAAGGAAAATAGAAAATAACTAATTAACAATAAAAATGGTGAGTTGCTTAAAATTAAAAAACTAGTAACCGTAATAATTATGTACAAACATTCTTTTCTTAACTTTAATAATATTTTCATGTTTCAGAACTATGTTATCGTCGTTTAATTAAGGTATTGTAACTTTGTAATAGATTACACGTCAGCCTGTTCATTATAAAATCTACTTCATTGGAAGTCAATTATTCAAGAATAAAGAAAAGCCTTTCATTATTTGAAGCTTTATCATCTAGCAAGCTATACGTATAATTATGCTTGGCAGAAGAGTTAGAAGCAAAATTGGAATGAATTTTTAGAAAAGTCCCCTTACAAAATCATCCTGCAAAATTGCTGCAAAAAATCCTGCAGGAACCCTGCCAGCAATCCTGCAGTAATCCCAGCAGAGTTATTGCGCCCATTTTCTGCAGGTTCTCTTGCAGCTTTATATGCAGGAACTCCTGCAAAGTAGGCTGTCTTAAATTTTCAAGAAAAAAAACTGTGCCCAGATCTAATTTATGGAAGGCTTATCATTGTTATAAGACCTTATTATCTGGATGATAACACTAAAACTTGGGAATTAAAGTGTTTTTAAACAATTTTTTAAAAATTGCAAATTAGAAAAAAAAATTATTTTTTAAAGAATGGTTCAAAAACACTTAAACTTCCCAGTTTTGGTATTATTATTCAGATGTAAGGTTCTGAAATGAGCAAAAAAAAATTATTACACCGCTAGTGAATCTTGCTTTGATACTACTAACTCTTGTTAAATCAGGCTCCTATAGTATGGTAAAACTAGTTTTTTGGTCCAGAAAATTCTGACTAGCTCAAAAAAATGGACTAGTAGTTTTAATGTATTATAACGAATTCACACAAAATTAAATAAGTAGAAATGTCAGCAAGAGCCCCAAAAAAATGTTGAAAACATGTTTTTCGCATCTAGAAGAAAACTGAAGAATTGTACATACAAAGGTGCTTAGTGAAAAAGATGTCGAATTTCAAGACGAACAAAACGAGCCGCGTTACATCGCCATTGTCTTGACAAGATTCTTGGTGACCGTATTCAATCTTATAACTATGAAATATCATATTCATTTCTGGTAATTTAATTGATTTTAATGCAAGCCAATTTAAAAAAAACACAACATAAAATTATTAAAGTTTAACGTACATGAATAAGAAATAATAAATTAGGATAAAGCTGGTGTGATTCAATACATAAAAATAAAATAACATTCATAGGACACTATTTAAATCAATTTCACAAATATCTTTCGCTAAGGCACTTTTAATCCACGAGTTCAAACACAGCAAACTGCGAAAGATTTGACACCTTAACGAGGTTCTCCTGTTTGTCATTATAAGCGATGCTTCCGAAAACATGCGTTCAACTGGAACTGATGACGAAAGTATACTTAAAATATCACGTGTCATTCTTGCTAAAGATGGATATAAATTTTCGTGGTCCTGCCACCAATTTAATACATTGATTTCCGCTGTAGCTCTTGGTGCTTCGTAATGGCTTTGGAGTTCATTTTTCTAGGATTGGCCACTTGTTTGAGAATTAAAAAAAATATCGTTCAAATTTAAGAAATCCTCTTTAATGTCAACGGAATTGCTTTCTTCACTCGAAAAGTCCACGAAATTCGATTCATGATACTCAGATTTGAATAGAGTTTCGAATTTTTCTATTTTTGTTTGTTTTAGATTTTTTCCCTAATCAGCTGCATCAAATCCTTCTACTTTATGCCTTGGATCTAGGATGAAAGATAAGCAGTAGATCCAATTTGTCTTCGTACAATGTTTGAGGAGTTTATCACGACCAGCTTGCAGGGATGTCAAAAGGATTTCATCTTCAAGGGTCCTATCAAACTTGTTATCGAGTTCAAATACTATATTTTCAATTTTGTCAACTAATCAATTGAAGACTAGAATCACGTTGGCCAAAGTTACGTATTTTTCCCCCGATAAAATATCAGAAACTTGCTTGAAATATTTCAAATAGCCAGTAATTGTTTCTAACAATGACCATTCAAGGTGTGATAATTTCAAACCGTTGAAGTCTATACAAGTGTCAAACAGCGACGATAAAGGTTTTTTTAATTTTAAGAAGATGTGCATCATGTCAAAGGTGCTGTTCCATCTTGTGCGGACGTCTAAAATTAAAAGTACAAATTTTACGTTGGTAACATCGCACATAGATTTTAGCTTGTTATTCAACTTTTCCGAATATTTAAACTTTTTGCACAAGCGTCTGGCTTTTTTAATTAACCGGGAAAAATTAGTTTCATCTGAGTCACCATCATAGCCTTTATTATCTTCATTATCCATATCATCTTTAGCGTCTGAGTCAATAGAATCGTCAAAAATCAAAGATTCCGATGTTTCACTCTTTATGAGTTTCAGAACATCCTAAACAGCTAGATTGATCAAGTGAGAAAAACATCTAAAATGCTGATCCATTTTGTTAAAAGCTATTTTATCCTGGGTCATCATTTTTTTGAGTTCCAATATAAAAGTAGTGTTAGCAGAAGTATTATCAACGGTGATCCCTGTTTATAGTAACAATTTGTATTTAGAAGGAAACGTATTTTATTCTCTAAGTTATGAAAAAATATAGCTTACCCTGTACTGTTTTATGGATTCCGTAATCTGCTAATGTACGATAGAATTTCTGCACTATATCTTTTCCCGTGTGCTGACCATTTGATGCGACAAAATCCAAAGCGAGAGAATGGTACTTCCAGTTCTAGTCAATAAAATGAATCGTAATTCCATAATAGGAACAATTATTCTTAGCAGTCCAGCCATCAATGGCAAACGAAAATTTTGATTCATTTTTTGATAAAATAGTCTTTATCTGATTTTGCATGATGGAAAATTCGTTGAGCACTATCTCGGTCATGCTATTTCTTTTGGGCATTTTGACCGATCCATTGAGAAAATTAAAAAATTTTTTCGTCAAGTCATTGTCAAAGAAAGTTTAGCGGTAAATTTTTGTAAGCGAGCCATATGCAAATTATTTTATCCCAGTTCACAGTATTTGTTTCACGCTGAAACATAAATATAATAATATTTTCCTATATATTGTCCCTTGAGTGTTGAGAAATTCGAATACTAGAGTAATGCGTGTATCAGTTGATACTTATACACGCATTACTTTAGTATTCAAATTTCTTAACATCATGCATCATCATACATCTTTACAAATGTACGCAAGAGTTTAACGGTAATCTATATACTGATTAAAGTAAACAAAAACAAATGAAAACAAACAAAAAATGTACGTGAATCGATGCCTTCTTTTCTAAAATCCTACAGATTGCAAAACCAACCATCAAAATAATAATGAAACTCACTCAGAAACATAATTAATCAATTACCAAGCAATTTCGCTAATTCAACACAACTAACGGATGATTCAGTTTTGAAAGAAAATTAAATGATAAATAAAAGGTGAAAATACGATACGTCTTATTATTTCAAATAGCATTTGTAAAATTCTTGTTATTAGTTGGATTTAAGGAAAGTACTCACGTTTGAGAAGTCGTCCAAAGTCGTCTGTTTCGCATCAAATTTCATTTTTTTAGATTCATTACCTAACATAACGTTATATTCCTTCAAATGATTTTTTCGAAGATGAAACGGTTGGTTTTACCATTTTTCATCTTGATAAATTTTATACAATCATTATTTTGGCACAAAACACATAAACCTTTTTTTTCGTTATCTTAACCTTTTTCATAACGAAAATATGATTTACAATTTGGCTTTTCTTCTACACTTGATCTTTTTCTTTTCTGACTCTGATCAGCCACATTGTGATTGCAAATTAATCTTTTTAGATCAACGATCGAAGCGCGATTAATAGTGAAATGATAAGACCTTAAATTTATATATGTGTGCGCACGCGCGCGCGTGTATGTGTATAATTTTTTCAATAGTAATTTGGCCAATAACCAAGACAAGACCAATACTAGACAAGAGTAAATTTACCAAGACCAAGACATTATTGCCCATTTTCGAGAGGTTTCAAGATCAATACAAGAGTGATGCTAATCTTGGTCTTGTGAAGCCCTAAGTTACTCAAACTCCCCATTTACTCTGATTTTAATTTAGTTGCCTCTGTCCTCAACTCCTCTGTCCACCATAATTTAAACTCATTACGTGACCCACTTTATCCTATAAGCCACCGTCAACAAAAGTTGACCCTTGCACTACAAATATAAATATAATTTTAACATGTAAAACGTGGAAAAAGGGTGTCACTCTTGATAAAAACTGTGTTTCAAATTTTTTCCTCATAGTAAGTACATCAGACTACGAGTTTGATAAGCCCAGTTTCAAGAGTGTGCCTCAAAACATGTTTTTAATAAAAATGGGGGACAAAAACGAGATATTTTTTGTGGATTTCTTCATTTATCTATATTATACATATATGCACAGGAAATATATATGTAACTATCAGAAAACTAAGTTATACATAATTTCTATGTATATAGAAATTTTTTTCTTAAAGAATACATACATTGGTATGTTTAAAACTATTATTATTTTAAAAAGATCTGCAGAAATTGGGATTTGAACCTCTATACTTCCGCTTGGATCCAGCCGTATGTGTGCGGCCGATCGAGGTCCACGGATCCACCCTTTTTTGTTCTATGCATACGGACCCCGTAAACACGATGAGCAAGGGTGGATCACTTGAATCATTGCTGTTAAATTGTTATTAACAAATTTTAGTAACAAATTTGAAAATCCGATTTTTTGGTAAAAAAAAATTTAGTAACATTCTTTGGCATATTTCGAACAAAATACCTATTGGGATGTATCTATCTAAACCCCATAGATTCTCAGTAATAAATTTCTCAATGTCGAAAAAATGCTTTTTTACTGGGATGTATATATTGGGATGTATTTATTGGGATGTATATATCTAAACCCTGTAGATTTTCAGTAAAAAATTTCTTCTCACCTCGACTCAAATTTTATCTCAAAGCATGTACTTTTGAATAAAAAAAGATTTATAAATGTCAGTTGCTTAACAACTGCGGTATCGCTGATCTGCGAATTGTCATTTTCATAGCCTACTGAATATCTACTAATATCTATACAATCTGCGCATATAACATGTGGACCCAATCCGTAGACAGCTAGGAGGTACAAGAACGACCATTCGTATAAGACCCCTACGGTCCGCAAACTCAGCATAGATGGCGTACTGTAGCTAAGAGAAAAATGGCGTCACGTTGACACAAATTTAGTATTCATGATCTCCTGACATCAGCGTCTCGGATATGTTGTCACATAAGTCAGTCCACATTCCCGTATACCATCGTCACTTATAGCCGTAGTGTGTCAGTGACACCATTTTTCTCTTAGCTACAGCACGCCATCTATGCTCAGTTTGCTGATCGTAGGGACCTCATATCAGTGAACCGCAGTTGTTAAGTAACTGACGTTTATAAATCTTTTTTTATTCCAAAGTACATGCTTTAAGGTGAAATTTGAGTCTAGGTGAGTTAAAAAAATGCAATAGCAGCTGAGTAACACGAGGTCGAAAATCGTAAAAAAAGCAAAAAAAGCATTTATTCGATATCAAGAAATTTTTTACTGAAAATCTACGGGGTTTAGATATATACATCCCAATAGGTGTTTTGTTCGAAACATGCCAAAGAATGTTACTAAATTTTTTTTGAAGCAAGAAACCGGATTTTTTAATGTGTTTCTAAAATTTTTTAATACTAATTGAACAGCAATGATTCAAGTGACCCACCCTTGGTTATCGTGTTCAGGAGGTCCGTGTGCATAGAACAAAAAAGGGTAGATCCGTGGACCTCTATCGGCCACGCGCAAATACGGCTAGACCAGGAGGAATATTATGTCAGCGTAAGTATGGATAAAGTACATGTGCGAACTTGTACTGTTTATTATACACACAATAAACTTAAAAATCAAACGGTTTCCTGGAGACCAAAGTGTTAATAACAGACACTAAGTCGATTCAAAATTAGTTTTCTTCACGTATCAATTTTTAACCCTTATAAATCAAAAAATTTGTTTCTCTTAATACTTACATTCGTATAACCTCAAATTTGAACCACTCAATGGGCTCGTATACCTATAGACATCGTAAAAAACTACTTTGGAACATAGTAATTTGTACTTTACTGAAAAGCAAATTCTACTTTAGAATGTGGGACATTTAAAAACGATTACAATAAAATTTAGTATGCTGTATAGCAAAAACTATAGTATCACAACTTTCAGTATGTTAGACATAGTAATATTTATTATGTCGTGTAGTAATATTTTTAAAAATTATTTTAAATGTAAAAACTTGCGTCATCAGGGAATTTGTCTAAGCTTTTCTGAAAAATACAGTAAATTTTCAAATAAACATAGTTATTTTAATAAAACCGAAGTATAAGATAAAGAAATTGACAGAAAAGTACTGTGGAATTATAATTATGAAAATTGGGAGATGTGACGAGGCAAGCTAGATTAATA
>NW_019379695.1:132084-191135 GCF_000648655.2 Copidosoma floridanum
TATATATATAGCTATAGGCTGTAGGGTCACGTTAGCTGGAGGGGAAGGCTGAACATCTGATCAGTTGCCTACTAAAGCGCGGACTAACTTACTAATTGTAGACCTGTGCGGATCTTTGCATTGATAGAATTGGTACTTAACGAATTGTTGGACACATGATGCAGTACTCCTTTGCTTATAGCCATTCATAAAAGATACCCGTACTTTCATCTACATGTTGATTTCGGTAATACAGATGTTACGTCTATCTCTTTCTCTCATGCAGGTTATATAGCTCACTACAGTAAACATCTGGTCAGCCCTTCCCTCCAGCCTACGTGACCCTGCAGCCTATAGCTATATACGCTTTCAGGGAAAATTTTACCGTTGCCGTTCCGTAAGAATTATAGTGAATTTTGGATAAATTTTACAGTTACCATGAAAATTACTGTAAACTACGATTAAAATTCATGAACATCTACGGTAAAAATTTACGTTATGACAAATTATTACAGGATTACCGTTGCTTTTACGGTAAAAATTTCTGTAATTCTTTTCTGCGTATAGCTATACTTTATAGTCAATTATAGCTATTATTTTAGCTGATTATAGCTGTAAATATAAATATAATTTATAGTTAAAATAATAGGTAATAATTTTTGACTGAGCGCTTTTAAGTTGATGGAGGTAAAAAAATAAGCCCTCTCTCTTGCACCCTCACTTTTGGTATCTGTTTATGACAGTAAGTTGGCTTTTACGAGAGTAGTGGCTGGAAACTCGACGTATAGAGCCAAAACAGTTGTGAAATAATCAACACCTGGTCGTGGATGAAGTTGTTTAGGTAAAAGATCAAGTCAAAAATACAGTATGGCGATTACAATGGCCATGTAACTCGTACAAAGTCATTAGAAAAAATAGGATGCACATATTGAGATGCTGCTAGATGAACAGCTCACATTTAATTAGAGTATTCGGCTATCACTGTATTCAGAGAGAAGAAAAGACGACTGCTGGAGAGAAAAGTCTAGCAGATGCCATGCCTCAGCTTTCAGAGAACATCGCTAGATGAATTCATCTGTACGTTATTTATGATAGATTTTTGTACTTCCTCTTTTTGGGTTCATCACAATTCTGTCATCAAGAATCTAAATCAGCTCTTATTGGTTTTACTCTGATATTTGGTTAGCTTTGCCTTTTTTAATGAATCGTCCTCTTAATTAATTACTGTCTATTTTTTTTGACATACCTGACATAAACAAAGCTATTACTTTTAAAACTATTTTACATTTTTCTTATGTTTTAAATTTGATGTATATGATCAAGGTGACTGTTGAGGTCTAAATATGATTAAGTTGTAATCATCCATATGATATTTACTTCTCTTCTGATGGACACGGTTTTATGTAATTTCTGTTGCTAAATGTTGTTGTCAACGTTTTTCAGGTTGTTGTTACCATACTTCTTAACAATTCTTCTCAGCTGCATGTGTGTGTGTGCATCCATGAAATAGCTGCAATAGGAAAATGCGGATAAAAAGCAAACATATCTACAACTAGCATTTCTCGACGCTGCTTCATCAGTTTTTTATAAACTGACGTTCAAAATATTTTCTACGGTTTGTAATTGAATAGAATATTTTCCTGCACATAATTTCATAACGTACAACAGAATACCCCCGTCGTGGCTTCGCTTACTCTAAATACACTATTATTTTAAGCATGAAATTGTACCAAAAATCTAATAGGTTAACAAAAGTTTTATTTTTTCCTGGAAGGTAAAAGTACCTCTTTTCTTTAATAAGACCGTAAAAGATTGCATACGCACCATGGAAGCAAATGATGACGCCTTAGATCTTATAAATATTTGTTATTAATATCCCTTTACTGTATGTGTATATGATGGTATACTATTTCTATACTTGACTGCAAAAACGCAATAGTTAATAATAAAAATCAATTACTTTTAGTTCTAAGGCAATAAGCCAAAGAAGTGCAAGATTTCGATGAATTAGTAACAAAGAGACGAAATTGAGACTGTTGAAAAATATTAAGAATTGTTAGCGTTTAGAGGTCAATAAACAATTTAAATCAGTATTAAAAAGTTAAATCACGAGAAAATATTAAAAGTATTTGAACCTGCTACGTACCTTAAGTATTAATCGAAAAACATACACTGAGAAAAGTGGTGTTAAAAAAAGTATTATAAGTATACTAAAAATCACTATATTTTTTAGGAAAGCTTCGACATACTCACCTGATGACGCAAATTATTACGTTTAAAATAATTTTTATCATGTTTTAAACAATTTTTATTATGTAGTAGCTCTACAAAAATTATTCCACAGTATAATAAAAATTACTATGTCTAACATAGTAAAAATTGTGATGGTATAATTTTTGCTACAAAACATAGTAAATTTTATTTTGATCGTTTCAAAATGTCCCACATTCAGAAGTAGAACTTGTTATGTGACATTGTAAAATTTCTCATTCCACTGAATTGCTATCCAGTATAGTAAAAATTACTATGTTCAAAAGTAATGTTGTATGATGTCTATAGGTATACACACCCATTGAGTGGCTCAAATTTGGGGNTTTTGCTATAAAACATTATAAATTTTATTTCAATCGTTTTAAAATGTCCCACATTCAGAAGTAGAATTTGTTATGTGACATAGTAAAATTTCTCATTCCACTGAACTGCTATTCAGTATAGTAAAAATTACTATGTTCAAAAGTAATTTTGTATGATGTCTATAGGTATACACACCTATTGAGTGGTTCAAATTTGAGGTTAAACGAATGTCAATATTAGGAAAATCAATTTTTTGGTTTATAAAATTAAAAAATTGATACTTGTAGACAATCAATATTGAATCGACTAATTATCCGTTGTCAACATTGTGGTCTACAGGAAACCCTTTGATTTTTAACTTTATTGTGTGTATGATAAACAGTACACGTTCCTACATGTACTTTATCCATACGCGTGTGGACATAATGTCCCATGGTCTAGTGGTTGCGGAGATTGATTCGGAAGCCGAAGGATAAAGGTTCAAATCCCAGTCGCTGCAGATCTTAAATGCTTCAATCCTAATAAATATATATATTTTTCTTATTTCTGAACAAAGCAAAAATTACTATGTTGAATAGCAAATTCTAATGTGATCTGGTTTTACTATGTAGCATAGCAATCTCTATAATATGGTGAATATGTCTCAGCTCTCCTATAAAATATAGTAATTTTTTTTATAGTTGTAACACTTTTTCTAACACCACTTTTCTCAGTGTAAGAATACATTAATTTTAAATACTATTGTGTAAGTGGGTCAGTGCTCTACATTAGAATTACCTAATAAACGTGTTGAATGATGAGTGGCTGATCAACTTACTTTTACTTCTACGCTTAATTTAAATTAATCGAATGCATTCTGGAAGCAACTCACTCAATGTACAGAAACGTTGGAAATCTCATCACTCACTTTCTATAGCGATCGAAATGCTAAACGCCCTTGCAGAGCTGTTTTACGGTTAAATTTGTATATATTGTAAAAAAATTATCTATTATTATTGCTAATTATTATTTGAGCCTACAAAAAATTAGACCTTGTAATAAACCTCCTGTCAAAATTTAAGATAATAGATTTACTCATTTTCAAGGTTTTTGCAAGCATACAAACAAAGGTTGTCTTTTTGTATAATAGTATCACAGATCATCTGTTCTTGTGCCTCAGACAGTACTAGAGAGAAAAAAAACCAGGTGTAGATCTCGGGACCCCCGGCAGAAGTAAAACTTTTAGCTTAAATGTTATTAAACTCGGTATAACAATAACTGAGAAAATTAGAGTATACCTAATTTCAATAGATCTTCAAGAATCCGATACTGAAATTGTGAATATTTTATTATTATTACGTATTCAAGCACGTGCGTGCGTAAAATACATTTTCTTATGTTACACGTGATTCGTGAATTCTAAAAACTTCCATGTTTGCTGTGATATATTATGTATTGTGACATCCCATGTCATTTACTTCATATTTATTACTTCAAAACACTGAGTTTCGTTTTTAAATTATAAAAAGCAAAAGCTCAGCGATCTCGAACCATCGAGCGGTACACCTGATTCTGCTATCGCGTGATATATAACTTACTTCTTTTGAAACAAGCTACCATCGCAAATCTCGAACTACGCGTGCAACCTCAAACAATCTTATAAAACGCTCATCTTACGAAATCAATTTGCACAAATACACCAAATAATGTGATTAATCAACAACTTTATCATTGTTTACTGCGGATGTACTCAAGAAATATTATACACAATTTTGACAGCAACTTGTTCATAATGTAAAATCCGAGGGATCAGCAGTTTAACCAGTAATTACTGTGAAATTATTGCACGACGACTGTGCTCGTGTCAGTCAAAGGTAATTAAGTAGGTAAAGCTCTGATTGGTCCTTCGGATCCTCAACTTGACACGTCCTCCTTAAACGCAAGAGTATAAAAACTCCTCGCACTTAACAATATTCATTTTCATCAAGTGCTCCAAAGTAACTATAAAGGTTGGAGAGTGAGTTCTGTTGCGTTTGTTAAGTGGATGTAAGACTTAGTTAGGTGATGAAGCTTAGTGTTAAAAGCGTGTATTTCAAGCAAATGTAAGACTTAGTTCGGTGACTAAGCTGTGTGAGAAAAGCTCGAGAAAACCAGGCCACTGTAAACTCACCTAAAAAGTGAATCAAGGAGGAACAATAAAGAAAGGACCGTCGACTTGGGTTCCGACGTTAAAAGCAGAAACCTAATTATTATCATCGCCACGAGTGCTCTTGTGTAGGATTAAGAACATCGTTGCGGTCAACTTCAAATAATCCAGCCAATTATGGAAAATGGACAAATAAACAATTAATAGCTGAGTTGGAGAAACATAATGCTTAAATCACTGGTAAAAAGCTGATTTGGTGGAGAGGTAAGTTTATTGTTTGAAAATAACTGTTGCTTATTTTTTTCTCTAGATTTGTATATAGATTGATGAATTATGATAAAATATGTGTGCAAACAGTCTCTGAAAAAGATCATTATGTTTTATTCAGACCTGATGCTAAATCGTATAAAGATATGACTATATCTCATACTCTAGATTTGGAAATAAACCTTCACACCCGTTACTTACAGTCTATTCATGCATCCACAAATAATAAAAAGGAAATAAATATGTAACATGACTATTACTTGTTGAGCTAGAGAAAAGCTACCTACGAGTCATATGAAGTTTTTTTATGCAAACATGTCAGAGTTGTATTGGAAGCCATAAAAGATTATATTGAAAATAAATCAATAAAAAAAAAAGAGATATGCACTGAAATACTTGTTACTTACAGTCTATTCATGCATCCACCAATAATAAAAAAGAAATAAATACGTACAATGACTATTACTTGTTGAGCTAGGGAAGAGCTACCTATGAGTCAAATGAAGTTTTTTTATGCAAACATGTCAGAGTTGTATTGAAAGTAATGAAAGATTTCATTGAAAATAAATCAATAAAAATGAGAGAGACATGCACTGAAGTACTGAAAACATTTCGTTACATCTAAAAATATAGTAGCTCGCCGATACCGGTAAAAAATTTTTCATTATACTCTGAAAACATTTTCACACAAAAATTAAATGATTTTGATCCTAGACTCTTGAAGTATAGGAGTACTGACAAATACAAGGAAAATTATAGGAACTATTGTATTAGTTTAGCAACAAACAAATCTCAATCCATTCCAGGGATGTAAGTGTTCGAACTAGCTAATATTTTTTTGCCAGTTATCATGATCTTAATTATTTCAAAAGAAATGCCGAGAAAGATTTATTCTAAATTTAGTAATAGTGTTATTAGAGAAAGGATCAGCGATTGAAGTAATGAACTCGTGGGCAATCAGAGAACAAACTGTGTTTAATGAAAGATCTGTTCCCTTGACCAGTTCATCTTTCAAAGATATGTATTGCCCAAAAAATCCTGAAGCTCTTGAATAAAAATATCCTTCGCACTCGGCGCGCTTAGCTGGGTAGTGAGGTAGCGGCAGGTGAAGGGGAGCACGTGTATGTTCATAAGGCACCGTGCTAAAGTCTGCTGTACTAACCTAGCTTAAAAACAAACCACCCTTTCGATTACGGAAAATGCGTTTGTGTTCGACTTGCCAGTACTCGTTAACGTTTAAATAAAATACTTCAAAAAAATTACAGAATATTCTTCAAGGTATCATGTTTCTTATGGTATTAATTAAATAGCCTAAATACTTTCTCTATGAGAGATAAAAAATAAGGAGTAAACGGTACAGCCAATCTGATCTTTAAATAAAAGTGTTTTATAAATTTTCGAAATCAGAGGTTTTAATGGTATATCATTAAGGTATAAGATCTCATTAAGGTCTATACCAAGTTTGAGATCATAATTTTGAGTAGAACGGCTTCTAGAAGTGATTTTGTGAAAAGCTATCGCGCCACGTAAAAAGTCGAGCTGACAGCAAACAGTGTACTCAGTGCATCCTTGTCTGCTACATGAATGAAGCATACAAGCAGGAAAAAAATTTGTTTACGTTTGTATTTAAATATCTCCATAACTGCAGACGCGATTTTATTGAAACTTTGCACGTATACGAATGGAGTTGTCATAAATAACATATCAGTTTTTCAAACATTTTTATCGCTGTGTCAAGAGTAATAGGTATTTTTTACAACTTTTTTGATAACTTACATTTGAGCCCATGTTAAAGACGAAGAAAAAGGGACACTTCATGAATTTTTTCTCGAAATCTGTAGACGCGATTGTGCTCAAATTTGGTGACTACATCCACGCAATGTTTCTCTACAACATATATTTAAAAAAAAATATTTTCATCGTTAAGTGAATTGCAACCTAACTCCCTTAAGTGACCGCTTTTTTACCATTAATGTTTAACATACTTGCTTAAGGTTCAATAAAACGGCATTCGAAGATATTATACGAACTCTTGATGAACAAGAGCGTTTTTGAAAAATGAAGCTACGTTGCGCCAAAACTTTTTTATGGCCATATTACGAAAGGACCTTTTTTTAGTTCTCTTAGTAGTTCGCGAAAAATTTACAACCAATCTTGCAGAAATTTTGTATGTATATTTAGGGCAATGATACCTACCTTGTATTAAAATTTGAGCTCTAAATATTCATTAAAACACGAGTTATTGAATTTTCAAAAATGGCCAAAAAAGACAGTTTTTTTTTGCAGTTTTCGAGAAAACGGCTAAACTGATTGGAGCTCAATGGGATTATTCTTTTTGTCTTAGAATCGCGCAACTTTTTTGTATTCAACTTTTTTTTGTACAATTTTTAGTTTTTTTTTCTGGATGCAAGAAACATGTTTTGGCCACTTTTACCATTTTTTTGGGGGCATTTGCTGAACTTTTTAAGTGTTTGAAAGTAGTACAATTCGTTATAAACACAAAAAACTAGCGATAATAATTTTTTCATGATACTATTAATTTCCCGATCCAAAAAGCTAATTCTATCATACTTATACAAGTACGAAATCTAAATTAAAATATGTCCTAACTTGACTGCTGTACAACGTATAATACGTCCTCACGAATTGAAAAAAAAAAAAAAAAATTATCACAACTCTTGTCCATGAAAGGACCAATTTTTTTTCTTGAAAAAGAAAATACTATCTTCACAGCTGTGCAAAGCGCAATAATCAATATTGATTGTTAAAAAAGTATTAGTCAAGTAAGTTTGTCTAAAACTAGGATAATTAAAAAAAATCATCTTAAGGCATATAAGAATTTTTTGTTATTATTATTTTTACTATAATTATTATTATAATCATAATGATAATAATAATAATTATTATTATTGCTATTGTTATTATTATTGTTTTTATTGTTATTATAACAACTTTTTTCTTTATGACGTCACTAAAGATGTATTTTACGACGTCTCAAAAGACGTCATTTACATATGTTATAATTTAACAAAGGGCTGTTTAAAGCATTTATTGGCTGAATAGGTAGCACCTATGAGAATATCAAATACTTTCAAACAGCCCTTTGTTAAATTATAACCTATGACAATGACGTCTTTTTAGATGTCACGAAATACGTCTTTTGTGACATAGTAAATGACGTCAATTTGACTGTCACAAATGATGTCACAACTCGAGATAGGGTAGCGAGTCCAATATAGATATTTTTTCTACATTTTATATATTTTCTTACATCGATGAGACGCTAATTCTAACTAAACCATCTCTTTAGCTACGGCTTATGGTTGGTACTAAATTGTTTATTGATGCCTTTTAAACTCTATTCCTAGGCATGTGTATACATTTTCGCACTAAAGGTATTGGCACTTATCAGTATAACAATTCAAAAAAGTATTTTTCACTCTTTTCGATCTCACACTGAAATCTTGGGCACTCAGGCAGTATGCGCATCAAAGTGGACTTTGACTAAGCCCTTACTCATACAATGAGTTGCATCATGTGTAGTAAGTCCCATAATTCCATGCATACATTGATTCTAGCACATGGATGACAACTGATTTTAGCGCTTAAAAGTAAGAAAAAGAGCTAAATAAGGCTAAAATGAGTAAATCCTTATGATGAGTGTAGATCACTATGGTGTAATCGACGTCAGGTGCTACATATACATAAGTGGTGGTGTTTATTAAGTAAAAATGAATGTATACGTGGATTTCGTTATAGACGTATAGGTATTAAATAAGAATTACCTTGAAGGCAGGTAAATACCTTGGAAATTGTAAACTTAGATATTTAGTTTTTTTTATTAGCTAACAACATAATGAATAACATGTCCCACTGAGACGTGGTTACAATGTCGAGAAACCTGTCAAAAAAATCGTAAAATACTATAAAAAACAGTCTTTAGCGTTTTATAAGAAAACAATGCATCTAGCACAATAAAATTACTGATCAAATAAGCTTTGTTGATTTCTTCTTGGTATTGTAGTGTTCGTGAAAATTTAAAAAAATCCACAACGTTTGCTCATTTATTCAGTACACAGTAACAGTTTATACAGTAAGAGAAAAAAAATCATAAATTTTATCTTAATTGCCCCTACAAAAATTACAGTGCAGGTGATAATCGTGAGACAAAGCAACATTACGAAACTTTTTAACTTAACTCAGTCAATTTTCATCCCATTTTTTATTACAAAAATTTCCTTCCACTGCTTACATGATATTTAGATAGATTATTGCAATATCCCGCGAAGAAATTTCGACTATGTGAAAAGTATTGCCAATATATTGGTAGTATAAATTAGCAATGTATTGGAAAGACATGGGAAATACGTTGCCAAAGTATTGGAAGTAAATTGGTAATGCGCATTTTCCCACCTTTTGCCATTGTATTGCCAATAGTAACCAAAGTGTTTTTTATTAGCCTATTAGAAACATGTTGGAAATGCTTCATACATGATATAGTTATGTTAATAATTTTTCCACTTTCAATTAATTTTTTTTATAGATAAACTGTAGGATTGGTATTATAATTACATGGTTTAAAACGGCCATCCCCTCCTCTTTTCTAAGCTTCGAGTGGATCTTCACTGTCACTCTGAAATAATGTTGAATAAATACTCAATAATCTAATTTACTGGTAGTTTTCGTCAGATAAGCGCCATCGTCTCTGGGGCTATTTTGCGGCCCGAGGTATCTGCGAAGCAGGGCCCGCGGGACGTAAGGTAGTCATGGAGAGATGGCGCTTATGTGACAAATCTTATTTTTCCTACCGAGGGCACATCCAACCCTCAAAAACGCCCGAGGTAGGAAAATGAATTTGACGTTGTCGAACAATGCTCACTTTAATATCGGCGGCATCAAGATTATGGTGTTGCATTCTTGGTCCTTGCTCGAAACCTTGACTACAAGATCGGTCACGTGCTCTTTCTTGTATTTCTCTTAAGTTTTCTCTTCGCTGACTTTCTCTGTTTTCTCTCTCTCTCTCTCTCTCTCTCTCTTACACGTTCTCTTTCTTGCTGTCTTTCTTCTCTTGCCTGCTCCTCTAATTTTTTCAGCTCTTCTCTTTCACGTTCACGTTCTCTTTCTTGCTCATATTCTCTGTTCAGCACTTCTCTTTCGCATTCTTTTTCCAGTTCCTCTCTTTCACGTTGTCTTGCCAGCTCGGTTTCTTTTTCACTTGCTCTTCTTTTGCATTTTTTTATGGGCTTTTGAGATTGATCACTTCTTGTTGCCTAATAAAAACATTTAATATTATAATTGACAGTATGGCACAAACATTAAACTTATTAAATTATTTAACAAAAGAACAAGCTTTCTTACTTTTTTATTGACATCAAAATTTAAATCACAATGCTCGTCTTGTTTTTCAAACTCATTTGTACTGATTCCGTCAGACTCTGAATTCTTTTTGTCATTCTCGTAAATCGAAGGTGTCTCAAGGAGCTTCTGATTTGAGGAGGTTCGGTCGTTTCTTTCGGGGGGTGAGGGGTAAAGGGGTGTCCTATGCCTAAGCATACAGAAAAATCATCGTTACCAACTTAAAATCAAATAATATTTATGGTGTAAATGATATGAAATACATGTTAATGATTGTCAAAAATTGTTGAGCGCTGTTCATTTTGTTATCTATTGTTGGAAAATTATCATTTTTGCTTATAACTTCTGTTATTACTACTAAAATAAAACGATAAGATTCAGAAGTAGATGTGGCAACGTTGTAATTAATACATTGGTGTATTCATAAGTTGGTACGTAATTTATAGAAAATATACTGTTGCTTTGTTGTCGTCTGCACTCTGCAGATGACAGTCGTTTGTTGGTAGCTTAACCAACAACCAAACAAAAGTTGAACACAATGCCTCCAGAAAGATCTCGTTGGAAAGGAAAATTTATTTCCAAAAAACATCACAATTGGATGTTGAAGCACTCAGAGGCTGGAAAGGCTAATAAAAACAGCTATGTAGTGGATGACAAAGTGAAATAAAGCAAAGTGGATTTTTCTGCTGTCCCTGTCGAGGGAAATTGAGTGATCGATGTCGCCTACATGGCTAAACATATGTTTTGCCAGTCTTGCAAAAAAGAATTGCTGTTGCAAGACATAATCAAGGAAACCATGAAAGGCCTGGCTTCTATTTTTTACATCAGCTGCCGACATTGTTTACTTACGAATGCCGTGAACAGTAGTGAGGTCAAGATCAATCCAGTTACTAATTACCCGTACAGTTCTATCAACGTAAAAGCTGTCTTGGGTAAAAAAACTTATTTTCCACTTTTACGTTGAAAAGTTGAGAGTGTTTCAATTTGAATCGTATAATTCTTTGTAAGAGTCTTACATGCTGGATTTGGGGCAATGCAGCTGAACAAATTACTCAGCACCATGGATGTACCATGCCTTCGAGACAAAAATTTTAAAGCTTATGAAAGACTCATTGGACCTGTTGTGGAATTCGTTGCAAAAGAAAGCTGCATTGTAGCAGCAAGTTTAGAGCGAATTTTAACTGTCGACAATGTAGAATCTTTAAAAAAATTATTGTAAGTCCTCGAATGAATTTTCTGATTTTCCATGCATGCATGTATGGACTTATACATGTGTGTATATATGTATGCATATATATATATGCATGTACACACCTGCGTCTACTTATTGTATCACAATGTGTACTACACTTGTTTTAATTGCTTTTATATATATTTATACATCCAATGATTATTGACACTTTTAAAAATTATTGAGATGATAATTGTAAAACATAATTAATTTTCTTCTATGATTTTTACAAGTAATGTTATTTTTTTACAAACACAATTATTTTGACTTAAAATTTTTATCGAAAGATTGCACCCACAATATCACAAGAAAATTCATGCTTTAAAAAATAATGCCATAATCATTTAGAAAGTTTTTATAATAAAGAAAAAAAATGTATACATGTATATTCAACGATTTTATTTATTTTTTTTAAATTCATTTTTCATACTAAATTATTTGAATCATTTTTTATTAGACCTACAGACTTGCAAGAGGGCTACCTGATTGTTCAAAAAGAATCTCTCGATGAATGCGAGAATAGCTTAGTGAGGATTTTTGCCAACTACCAGTATCGATGCTACAGCAACACAAGTTAACGGATTCAGTATAACCCAAAATCAGTTGTTTCAACGAGGTAACAAAGTTGACACGGTATCTCGGGAAGTTGCATTTTTAAATGTGCTTGAAGTTTTGAAAAGCTTTAAAAGTAAATGTATTCTCATTGCGCATAATTGTAGATTTGATAGTACCCGTTTAATCCCAGCTATCGTGGATTTGAATCTTGTAAATTAATTTAATGATGTTACTATGGGATTTGCTGACACCCTTTTTTTATTCCGAAAAAAGTTTCCAAAACGAGAAGGAGGGTACAAATTAACAACATTAGCCTCAGATTTAATGTCTCTTTTTTGTGAAGGTGCGCACGATGCTTCTTTTGATGTTCTTTTATTAGAAAAATTAGAAATCGCAAAATTAGATTTAGCTGATGTCGTTGCTACTGCAAAATCAATCAACCTTACTGTAGAAGAAATGAAAAGTACAGTCAATACTAAGAAGCTTGTGAGTTCATTTGAACCAATGAAGAACGCTATCAGTAAAAATACAATGACTAAATTATCTTCTTTTGGAATTCGTTATGATGTTTTAGTTGCTAGATTTAAATCTCACGGAAAAAATGATGTGCTGAATTTCTTAAAACGTGATCTCAACGGTAAAGGACAAATGATTAAAAGGAAAACTATTTTAAACTCAATTCTAGATTATTTAGAAAAAATGTAGTTTTCCGAATGAACAAATTTTTTGTTTAATAATTATAATAATTTTTAAAGGGATGCTTTACTTAACTATTTAAATATTCTTAATGTCGTTGTTAGTCAATATGGTACTGTGAGACTCGTGTTTCTAATGTACATTCTATAAAAAATAAATCATAATTACAGTAAAAAGTTATATACAGTTTTAACCGTTTATTTATATTTGTATTTAAACAATTTGCTTATGTACGCGGATGAATGTGATTTATAATCTGATTCATCTGGAGTGTATAAAAGTACTAATATAACGTATACTTTTTCTGTTTTGATCCAAACACATGTTTGAATTTACTATGCTCGCCAGCTCGGTTTCTTTTTCACTTGCTCTTCTTTTGCATTTTTTTATGGGCTTTTGAGATTGATCACTTCTTGTTGCCTAATAAAAACATTTAATATTATAATTGACAGTATGGCACAAACATTAAACTTATTAAATTATTTAACAAAAGAACAAGCTTTCTTACTTTTTTATTGACATCAAAATTTAAATCACAATGCTCGTCTTGTTTTTCAAACTCATTTGTACTGATTCCGTCAGACTCTGAATTCTTTTTGTCATTCTCGTAAATCGAAGGTGTCTCAAGGAGCTTCTGATTTGAGGAGGTTCGGTCGTTTCTTTCGGGGGGTGAGGGGTAAAGGGGTGTCCTATGCCTAAGCATACAGAAAAATCATCGTTACCAACTTAAAATCAAATAATATTTATGGTGTAAATGATATGAAATACATGTTAATGATTGTCAAAAATTGTTGAGCGCTGTTCATTTTGTTATCTATTGTTGGAAAATTATCATTTTTGCTTATAACTTCTGTTATTACTACTAAAATAAAACGATAAGATTCAGAAGTAGATGTGGCAACGTTGTAATTAATACATTGGTGTATTCATAAGTTGGTACGTAATTTATAGAAAATATACTGTTGCTTTGTTGTCGTCTGCACTCTGCAGATGACAGTCGTTTGTTGGTAGCTTAACCAACAACCAAACAAAAGTTGAACACAATGCCTCCAGAAAGATCTCGTTGGAAAGGAAAATTTATTTCCAAAAAACATCACAATTGGATGTTGAAGCACTCAGAGGCTGGAAAGGCTAATAAAAACAGCTATGTAGTGGATGACAAAGTGAAATAAAGCAAAGTGGATTTTTCTGCTGTCCCTGTCGAGGGAAATTGAGTGATCGATGTCGCCTACATGGCTAAACATATGTTTTGCCAGTCTTGCAAAAAAGAATTGCTGTTGCAAGACATAATCAAGGAAACCATGAAAGGCCTGGCTTCTATTTTTTACATCAGCTGCCGACATTGTTTACTTACGAATGCCGTGAACAGTAGTGAGGTCAAGATCAATCCAGTTACTAATTACCCGTACAGTTCTATCAACGTAAAAGCTGTCTTGGGTAAAAAAACTTATTTTCCACTTTTACGTTGAAAAGTTGAGAGTGTTTCAATTTGAATCGTATAATTCTTTGTAAGAGTCTTACATGCTGGATTTGGGGCAATGCAGCTGAACAAATTACTCAGCACCATGGATGTACCATGCCTTCGAGACAAAAATTTTAAAGCTTATGAAAGACTCATTGGACCTGTTGTGGAATTCGTTGCAAAAGAAAGCTGCATTGTAGCAGCAAGTTTAGAGCGAATTTTAACTGTCGACAATGTAGAATCTTTAAAAAAATTATTGTAAGTCCTCGAATGAATTTTCTGATTTTCCATGCATGCATGTATGGACTTATACATGTGTGTATATATGTATGCATATATATATATGCATGTACACACCTGCGTCTACTTATTGTATCACAATGTGTACTACACTTGTTTTAATTGCTTTTATATATATTTATACATCCAATGATTATTGACACTTTTAAAAATTATTGAGATGATAATTGTAAAACATAATTAATTTTCTTCTATGATTTTTACAAGTAATGCTATTTTTTTACAAACACAATTATTTTGACTTAAAATTTTTATCGAAAGATTGCACCCACAATATCACAAGAAAATTCATGCTTTAAAAAATAATGCCATAATCATTTAGAAAGTTTTTATAATAAAGAAAAAAAATTTATACATGTATATTCAACGATTTTATTTATTTTTTTTAAATTCATTTTTCATACTAAATTATTTGAATCATTTCTTATTAGACCTACATACTTGCAAGAGGGCTACCTGATTGTTCAAAAAGAATCTCTCGATGAATGCGAGAATAGCTTAGTGAGGATTTTTGCCAACTACCAGTATCGATGCTACAGCAACACAAGTTAACGGATTCAGTATAACCCAAAATCAGTTGTTTCAACGAGGTAACAAAGTTGACACGGTATCTCGGGAAGTTGCATTTTTAAATGTGCTTGAAGTTTTGAAAAGCTTTAAAAGAAAATGTATTCTCATTGCGCATAATTGTAGATTTGATAGTACCCGTTTAATCCCAGCTATCGTGGATTTGAATCTTGTAAATGAATTTAATGATGTTACTATGGGATTTGCTGACACCCTTTTTTTATTCCGAAAAAAGTTTCCAAAACGAGAAGGAGGGTACAAATTAACAACATTAGCCTCAGATTTAATGTCTCTTTTTTGTGAAGGTGCGCACGATGCTTCTTTTGATGTTCTTTTATTAGAAAAATTAGAAATCGCAAAATTAGATTTAGCTGATGTCGTTGCTACTGCAAAATCAATCAACCTTACTGTAGAAGAAATGAAAAGTACAGTCAATACTAAGAAGCTTGTGAGTTCATATGGACCAATGAAGAACGCTATCAGTAAAAATACAATGACTAAATTATCTTCTTTTGGAATTCGTTATGATGTTTTAGTTGCTAGATTTAAATCTCACGGAAAAAATGATGTGCTGAATTTCTTAAAACGTGATCTCAACGGTAAAGGACAAATGATTAAAAGGAAAACTATTTTAAACTCAATTCTAGATTATTTAGAAAAAATGTAGTTTTCCGAATGAACAAATTTTTTGTTTAATAATTATAATAATTTTTAAAGGGATGCTTTACTTAACTATTTAAATATTCTTAATGTCGTTGTTAGTCAATATGGTACTGTGAGACTCGTGTTTCTAATGTACATTCTATAAAAAATAAATCATAATTACAGTAAAAAGTTATATACAGTTTTAACCGTTTATTTATATTTGTATTTAAACAATTTGCTTATGTACGCGGATGAATGTGATTTATAATCTGATTCATCTGGAGTGTATAAAAGTACTAATATAACGTATACTTTTTCTGTTTTGATCCAAACACATGTTTGAATTTACTATGCTCGGTAGGTAATACCCACATCGCACACGTTTTATCCATAACAGCGTTGCCGCACCTACTACATGTGTAGCAGAAGCACTCTGATTTTACGATTATTTTGTAACTTGTTTGAATGTTTTCTCTTGCAAATGTCTGGTAAGGTGCATATTTTTTTATATGAACGTCTTCCTTAAGTGTTAAGCTGTCAATTCGAAGTTTTTTCTCGTCATAAATAAATCTCTAGCCGTCAGATTTGTGCACTAAACGCTGGAATTATCGCTCCTGCCCGTAAGAGCAATGTTAAATAATGCGATTTAAGGAATTTTTTTCTCAAAAATTCGTCTGGAAGAAAACATTGAAAAAATTAATGTGCACTCAGAGCATATCGAAGTACAACACTCATTTTTTTCAGTGAGTGAATAAATCTCCTCAAAAACGACCGAACCCCCTTAAACAGCTTTTTGACTGCTCTTTTTTTTGCTTGATAATACGGCTCTTGGATAATAATTGTCTTTTTTCGGCGAGGGCTTCGTTATTGGATTTTTTTGAATTCTTTAATACAATTTTACCATCAGTATTGACTTGTAGTAAATTCAAATAGTTCTTATCGTCTGAAAAATTGCATAAAATATTCATTTAATTTTTTGTTTTCTTTTTTTTTATAAAAAAATAGGCAGATCACGCTTTTGTCAGTAATACATGAAGTCAAACATAAAAGTAAAATCTTAAATCTAGCGCAGAAATGCGTATACATGACGGTCGTGAATGTAATATTTGCGTGGCGGTGGTGGTTGATACCACCTATGTAGGTGGTGCTGTTCATGCTTCTATCATAAAGCGCGGTATTTGCACTATACTATAGCTTTTTACGTTATGATGTACGAACATTGCAGGACTTACAGGCGTGGCCGAACGATCAGATGGCAAGAAGTTGTTGTGCCCAGACGTAAATGACATTATTCAGTACATACATGCGTTTCTGCGCTAGTATTGATATTTCTGCTTTGATCTATATGTAACAAGCCCTATAATATTTAGCATGCACACATGTATCAGATAATAATATGGGCTGTTAAAAATCCTTGAAACTCAACTCACCACTCTTACGTATTACTTTTGCCCGATACCTCTTGTCCTCATATTGTATATGAGTTGTTTCTCCCTCATCTTTATTGGGATGTAAATTTTCTACATGTGCAATGCTCACAGTCTTACTTTTCACCCAAAACACCAAAACAAACATTTTTTTAAGTTTAACGTCTTCGTTTTCGTGAACAATATTGTCTCCACGCTTTGTTCAGCCAGCTAACCTCAGAATATAAACATAATAACGATAGCTGCAAATGATGAAAAAACAAAAAAAAGAGAACACGGTTATCACAAGCCTACAAATTTTCACGCTCAAATTGAATAAATACCATCGCCAAAATGTCAAACCGCCCAACATATAAAAATGTTTCTTTTTACCGCAAAAAACGTTCAAAAAGCATATTTTTACAAAAAGTAACGCACTTTATTTGAAATGAATCTGTTGAAAGTGTAATTACATAACCCAGGGTATGTAAAAAAAAGTTACAAATACGAGAGTGAAAAAATTGATCCACATCTTATACCTATCTTTTTATCAGGAAGGACCAGAGATACCACAAAATCAAGAGCTTGATAAAGACGTTTGTGACTTCATTAACTCATGCCAGTCAAACTTCTATTCTGCAAACAAACAATCAAATCGAGAGATAAGAAATGATGAAAATAATGCGAAATGTAACTTTATTAGACTGTGTGTACGCCTCAAGTCGCGTACTTGGAATGGTACGCAACCAACGGATTTTCGCGTTCATGCGATCGAAAATTATTCTGTCAGTACTTAGGTATTTTGTAATAATGCAACCAAGTAAGTCAAGTTCGTGAGGGAGACTTTTTTTAATGGTATTTTATATTTCATGTACGCTACCATTATTTTTTCCTCGATTTTTTCACCCACCCTTTCGCGTACACGACATCGGACGTATGCAGACTATACAGAGGTGATTAGAATGGGAATGTAGTTAACGATGCTAAGCACTATTATGAATTGTGCTCATTTTTTGAGTTCATCATAAAAATTTTTTGGCATAAGTACGCCGAAAAATATTTGGTCAAGCAGCACGCGCTATCAAAAATATCTATAGCAGTGTATTCACGTTCTTAGTGTTAGTGCGCGCCTATTTTCACTTTATTCCGATAATTAATGCTAACTACATAAAATCACGTTTATACGCAGAAAATTACAAAATTTATGATGATGATAATGATGATAACGAGTAAAATGATTCCTAGAGTGACGAAGAATCGTGGAGCAACTCCAGTAGTACAGAAAATGAAGACGAAGAGTGTTTATCGCTTGATGACAGACTATGTTTTGAATCATCGATGAGCGTAAAAGAATTTGCTTTATGCGTAGCCGCGTTGAAGTCTAACCTCAACCAACCAAACTCTGACGTTTCACGTATACTTCAATTAATATCGCTAATTTTACCAAAACCGAACAAATTTCCAACTTCTCTTTACAAATTTCAACAAAATTTTTATGATTCTGAAAAAGCACAATTTAAAAACACATTTTTATTGTTCAGAATGTATTTTATTAGTAGACAATACTATTCATGTTGTAAACAATGATGAGGATGGTTATGATGAAGAATATGTTGACGAAATAGGTACTTACGACTGTAATGAAAGCGTAAAAAAAGATTACTTTATAGAAATTCCGTTGACATTTCAATTAGAACTCATGCTCAAGCGTCCTGGATATTATAATATGATGAATTTTGAAAAACAAAAGAAAGCAGCCGATGAAGAGCCAACTATTTTTGAAGATATTCATGAAGGAAGTATATACAGAGATTTTTCACAAAAAGTTGTTGCGTTTAATCGAACCATTTCTTTCATATGGTACACCGATGGAGTGCAAGTTTTTAAATCATCAAAAATTTAATATTTGGGATTTTTTTATAGTAATTTTAGAACTTCCTTATCAAGAGCGATTCAAATTCGAAAATATTATACTAGTTGCACTTTCGTTTGGCGAAAAAAAGCCTGTGCCAAATATATTTCTAAGTCCTATCATGAATTCTTTGAATAATTTGTACTCTGGTATAAATTTTTATGTAAAAGATATTGAATGTGTTGTAACGCTTCGGGGAATCGTAATATGCTGTACTTGTGATTTGCCGGCAGAAACTCTTTTTTTATCAATGAACCAGTATAATGGTAGATTTTGCTGTCAAATATGCAAGGAAGAAGGCCGCACTGTAAATAGAACCCGTGGGTATCCATTTAATGAGAAAATAAAACTCGGAACTAAAAATGATACTTTAAAATGTGCTGTACAAGCGTGTGAAATCGAAAACCAGTATCTGGAGTAAAAGGTCCGACTATTTTATCTAAAATTTGTTATAAATTTGTTACTTCAACAGCGGTTGACGTTATTCATTGTGTATTCGAAGGTGTCGTAAAAAAATTAGGAGAGCTCTGGTTTGACTTGAAAAATAAGGACGAAAAGTTTAACGTACATAATTTAATCGTGGTTGTTGATGAAAAACTAAACCGAGTAAAGCCTCCAGTATTTGTAGCGAGACGGCCGAGACCGATAGCATCACACTTCCATTTCTGAAAGGCTTCAGAGTATAAAAATTGGTTTTTTTACTACTCTGTGGTAGTATAAGATGGTATTTTACCGTATGAATATTTTGAACATTACAAATTGCTTGTATTAGCTATTTACAGCCTATGTCAACAAGAAATTTCAAACGAGATGATAAATCTTGCTAAAAAGTAAATAAGAGATTTTTTATCAAGATTTGAGGATCTTTACGAACTAAAATACATGACATGTAATTTACATAGTTTGTATCACTTACCTGTAGTAGTAAGACGTTTAGGACCTTTATGGACAACTTATTGTTCATCTCTTGAAAATTTAAATGGCAGGATAAAAATTCTTGTGCACAATAGTAAGAAGCCAGAATTGCAAATAGTAAGAAATTTGAGTTTGTTTATAAAAGTTCCATCGTTAAAGAACGAGTGGCTAAAAGAAGGTAGTGAAGCTTTAAAATTTTGCGAATTAATCATAAATAATAGAAAAAAAATTGAATTTAACCAAAATAGAAAATGCAACTTATGTTGTTGGAAAAGCAAAGAGAATAACAAATCATATGGACTTGCAAATTTTAAGTGTGAAAAATATTTCGTCAACTAATGTGTTTAAATTTCAAAATTTTACAAAAATAAACTACTAAATTATTTAGAAATCAATCAAAATAATAAGAAAACTGAATCTTTTTACGTAAAATATGATAATGGAATGAATGTATGCGTTGGAAGTATTGAATACTTCATGCGAGTAACAGATTGTTATTGTAAAAGTATTTGTGAATGTCCTGGTTTTCACTTTGCACGTGTGATGAAATTTGACAAAGTATCTTATCCTTTTTCAGTAAATAATCTTAATTTATATATTATCCGTGAATGCTAGGATAAAACTACCTCTGAATTCGTTGACATAAAAAATGTAATTAATGTGTGTTACCATGTACATAATAATAATCGTGATTATTTAATAGACCCTGTAAGTACGTTAGAATTCGACCAAATCACTATAAATTTACAAAATTTCTGTTTATACCTATTTTAATCTCATAATAATCATTTTCATCGCGATATTACCAATAAATTTTTAACATGTTTTCAATAGGCCCATAAAAAATACTTTGGTGACTATTAGCAATACAATCGCGAAAGATGGGAAAATGCGCATTACCAATTTACTTCCAATACATTGGCAACATAGTTCCCATGTCATTCCAATATATTGTTAATTTATACCACCAATATATTGGCAATACTCTTCACATAGTCGAAATTTCTTCGCAGGGTGGCATCATAAATTCAACTCGTCCGTACTCGTAGATGAAATGTAATGATTTGAAAAAAATTTCAGACGTTCCTCATAGTGTCTCCTTACAACAGTACTGCCGTGCCACGGAAAAAAGCGTAAGTGTAGCCAGTGTCCAATTGAGAAAATTGACAAAAACTATTCATGTTATAAACATGATTAAAATCGAATTTTGCAACAGCGAAAAAACTGTTTCGAGGGTAATTAGGGCATGATATAAACACTGCACGTAAAGAAAAAATGATTTCCCGAAAGGAAAAACAGATACTGCACTTATGGCTTTTCACTTACTCACTTTTCTTTGAAAAAAAGCCGTAACTGCACTTACGTTTTTTTTACTAGGTAAAGTCAATGAGCACAGTTACGCGATCCAACGTAAGTCTCATTAGAATACATACAAATGCAGTTACGACTTTTTTCAGAGGGAAAGTATGCGAGAATCAAAACCGTAAGTACAAATTTTCATATTTCCTGTATGAAAATCAACTTTATTATGCAGAAAATAAAAATATCATACCTTGTTTACCTTAAAAACAGTTTTTAATAGGTGAAAAGTTATGCATGCATAACTAATTTCTTTAAGGTTGCGAAAACCTACGGAATTAAATATGCTTCATTCAATAGATTTTGATCCACTGAATCGAACGGTGTCCTTGTTTATACCCCAAGTGGAGCAAAATCTCGAGATATTTCAGCTCAAAGTTGTACCTTGGACACGAGCTTATATGTCAGAGCATCAAAATAGCAGCTTTACAGGTATTTCCCAACTCACAATAAAAAACTTGAGCAGACAAATTATGATGTACTTGTATAAAAATTTCTGTTCTTCTCAATCCTGTCATGTAAAATGCTGGTAATGGGGCATTTTCCAAAGATATTTGCCAAGAAAGACGTGAAAATCAGCTTCATGGTTATAAATGACAGACGGTAGCAGAATAACAACCCTAATGTATGTACGTATATACGTATACATACACAAGTGAAACTCTCCTACTTGACTAGAGCAGTAGACAAGGGAGCTACCTTAGTGAATGGAAATTGTTTAAGTCGATTTTTTTTCTTGCTATTTTAATGTTTCATGAGTTTATTTCAGTATTATTATAAATTTCATTTTTTTAAAGTGAAAAATACATCGTTGGAAGTTTTTTTAATATGAAACAATTTTACATTTAAAAAATGCTAATAATAATGAAGATCAGACTGTTATATAAAAAGTAAGTATTCATTTCAAATAATTGTTAAAAATTTTATCAAAAAATATACAAGTTTTCTTTTATTTTATAACTCTAATAATTATATATTATGACGTTACTATCCATCGGTGGTTTTAGCTGCTGCAGAGTTAGCGTATAATTATGTGTATATACATGAAATTTGCTGCTGCTTTGTAGTTACACTTTTTTTTTCTTGTACGAAGAGATCTGCCTTACGCTAGCTCCAAGGAAAGATAAACGTGTAAGATGTTTTTTTAGTGTGACATTAGAAGCCTTTCTTGCCGACTCATACAGAGTAAAAAAAGCGTAAGTGCTGTTACGGCTTTTTTCCCCTTTAACGACACGTCGAATCCCAACATTTTTGTTACTTACGGATTTTATCCATGGGAAAGCAGATTTCTATAGACTTTCAATTAATTATTATTAACAAATGGAAGAAGATATTGAATTATTATAAATGCCATTAAATAGGGCATTCCTTGATTAATCAATCGGTATGAATAACTCATTTTTGATCAAAATGTCATTTACGGCTTTTTTCCGTGGCACGGCAGAGTATTGATCTGATAATCCAAGATACTATCATTAAAGCAAAAATAATTCCAACCTAAAAAAATGTAGTATGCACATTCAGTCAAAGAAAGCCTGTTATGAATTTTTGAAACTTGCATTTTGCTTCGTACACCATGGCTCAATAAGGTCGTAAGGACATGTATTTTCAGGTTATAATATTGAGCGAACAACTTTTGGGGAGATATTCAGTAAAATAAATTGATTCCGTTTTTCACATCTTAAGCAAAATAGCTCCCCAAATGTTTTTTGTTCGATATTAAAACCTGACAGTTCACGTGTTCTTGAGACCTCATTGAACAATGTTGTATAAAGAAAAATGTAAATAGCTAAAATTCATCACAGACTTCCTTTGATTAAATGTGCATGTTGCATGCTTCCAGGTTAGAATTATTTGTGCATGAAAGATGTTTTGGGTTCTCAGATCAATACTGTTGTTAAATAGACACTATGAGAAATGTGTGTGATTTTTTCAAATTATTTCATTATTTCGTCTCCGAGTACGGGTGAGTGGAACATATAAAGTCACATTGTGATAATCTATCCATATATATGTGAGCGGTGGTGGAAAATTTTGTTAGGTGCCTAATAATTTTTACTGTGCATAACGGTAACAGTGGACTAAGTTAGGTCAAAAAGTTCCGTGATGTCGCTCTGTCCAACGATCATCGCCTGAATGGTAATTTTTGGAGGGACACGATTAAATTTATAGTTCTTTTTCCCTCAGTGTAAGTTGCCTCTTAACTGATACCAAAGCCTATTGTGAAGAGAGAGTAAATGTATTGAACAGCGGTAGTGTAAGACTCAGTAGATTTTTATTAGATCACTCATACCCACTAAACCCCTTCCCCATGCCACGTGGCTTTAGTTCCACTCCAGAACCGCGTTAACATCACTTCAGAGTGAAGCCACAAGGAAGTGCATTGTATCTCACAGCATTAGCGAGCAAGCTCGCCACCGGTTGCTAGAGGTGCTAACACTCTCAAATTCTAAAAAGGATTTGGGGTCCCTGAGTATTGGCACCCATTGTCTAGCACTCCATTGTAGGCTGCAATCTTTGCAAGCACCTGTAAGTGGTTGATGCTTTCTCTTACTAATAAGTAAACGTACTCAGCGCAGCCTGAGTCCGCATTACAACTCCACTTACCGTTGAAGCCTTATCACTTTTGAGGGTCTACTTGGCGGCCTTCACATCCTTCGAGGTGGCTCTTTCCTCTTTTTTTTGCCAGATGACAGATCCAACGTAACTGTCCACAGCCCTCCATCCCCCTTCAGTATGGAGCATCTCAGAGGTGATGTTTTTAGGAGTAAGGGCCATGCCAAGCCTATCAACCAGCTGTTGTCACTCATGGTGCTATCTGTTGCACACTAAAAACTTGTGTTCAACAGTATCATCCAACGCAGGGCAGTAGGCACACTATGGGAAGCAATCACTGCCATGCGACAAATATATTCATTAAACTTGCCATGCCCGGAGAGGAACTGGGCGAGGTAGTAATTAACCCCTCCGTATCTTCTCTCCACCCATGGTCACAAGTTTGGTATCAGCCGGTGCGTCCACTATTATGGAACAAGCTTAGGGAATTCTCGTGTATAGGGTGGGGGGGGGGGGGGCAGATAATTCCGATTTATTAAATAAATTGATTAAAGTGTCCGAAATATTGTAGTGAATTCCTCCACCCAAAAGGCGAAGCAGGGGCTCAAACCCGATCATCTATGGATTCGCGAAACTTTACGCTGACCGCTCAGCCATAACTGTCACCGAGAGTGGCTGTATTAATTACACTATTTACAGTTGTTATCATGTCCTCAGTTGTACGCTGGCGTGCAAACTCACAAGCACTGGTTTGACTGAACCAAGCCACGTCCGTGACAGTATCTACCTATACCAGCCTGATCCTTTTTCTGTTGCCACGTCACCAACGTTTTCTCCCGTTTGTCGCCATCACTTTCGTCGCTGGAGCTCAGAAGTTTCCAGCGTTGCTCCAGCGCAAGAAACACGTCGGAAATCGTTCATGCAATCACCATAACGGTGGCGGAGGAGACCGTGCAGTAAGCGCACGCGATCCTTCGGAATCCGACACACTGCACTGAAACAAGCGCTCTCGGACGTCCCGTATCGCCAGCATATTCACCCATACCTCCACAGTATTGAATTAGAGAGCGACGCAAGAAGCCGTCTTTTGGACGGACCAGCGGACTCGCGCAAATCATCTCAGCCATAACGTTCAGGCGAAAGTCCCCCTCGAACCATATCTGCTTGGTGAGAACGACTATCTCTGTCTTTCAGATTGACAGTTCAAAACCATGATCCTGAAGCCACTCCGACATTATCGCGACTGCCCACCGAATTTTGCGATCAGCCTCCTTCCGAGATTTCGCTGTAACGTGCAATGCTATGTCGCTAGAAAAGCCTTTCATCTTAACTCTGGAAGCCATTCACGCTGCAAGAGTTTGTCATAGACCAGGCTCCAGAGGTCGGGGCCATGGGCAAAGCCCTGAGTGACACCTTACATCAGACGCACTTCTTTTGGTCCATTTTCCGTATCGTACTGGAGTAGTCGATCCTCAAGATAGTTGTCCAGTATCTTTCTAAGGTAGTAGGGTAAATTATGATGCTTCGAAGCCCTTATTATGTCAGACCATCTGGCCGAGTTAAAGGCATTTTTGACGTCAAGGGTCACCAGGACGCACACGCTCTTCATTTTATGTGAGGGTTTCCATGCCTCCATAACCAACTCAAGAACTTTGGCCATAGCCATGAACGTCGATCGTTTCTTTCTAAGCCTGTACTCGTTGTTCAAGAGGCCGACTTGTCCTCTCAAGCGGATTCATGTCAGCCTCTCAGGAATTTTTCCAGGTATGTCTAACATGCCTAAGGGTCAGAATGACCAGAAGGGGTGGTTTACATTTGTCCAAAAGGACCAGCCATTGGATCTTCCAGCACCCACTAATCAGTCCAACACGCAGTCATGCATTAAACATGTCCAGCAAGACGTTTGGTTTGTCTGTGGCTATGACCTTGAGGGCTTCATACGGTACCTCGTCCAGACCAGGGGCCTTACGGTTTGCCATTTCCGAAACCACCGACCTCAGTTCATCAAGGGCAAAGAGAGGCACTTGGCCTACACTTAAATCCTCCCGCCTCCTATCTGGATGTTCTAGAAAGAGGCAAGAGATTACCCTTTTTAAGAAAAACGGCTCCATTGGTGCTACCGGGTCTGAGTCATGCAGTCTTTTCAGCACGATTTAGTAGCCCAGGCTCCACGTGTCTCTATCCACCTCAGTAGTAAATTCGTGTCAGCATCGGTTCTTGCTTACCTTGATTGTCCTCACCAAAGCTTTTTTTTTGCTTCCCTGTACGTGGCAACAGCCACCTCCACGTTTTCACGACTTCTGTGAAGCTATGCAAGAAGGCTTAGGTACTGGAGATTTCCGCACAGGTTTGCTATTTTCTTGGTACACCAGTAGCACGAGTGCTGGCCCCCATTGGCGGTTCTTTTGGGCATACAAGTGTCACACTATTCCTTGACCCATGCCATAGTGCTGCTTACAAGAGCCTTGACTTTCGCTTCATTAGTGATCTTTTTTAAATCGGCAGGGGGGGGGGGCACGCTTACCATGACATCCCACAATAAATCTTGATTAAGCTTCTCGTTATTCCACCCGATGGCGCACCTTCAAGGTGCTTCCCGCAAATTTGCATCATGGCCTTCGTTCACCATGAAACTGACATACTGGTGGTAACTAGCCGTGTAGTCCTCCAAAACTTGTCAGTCAGACACCTACGCTGCAATCTGTGATGGTGCTAGTGGAAGGTAGATGATCATGCCTTGTTTTCCAGGTTGCCTAAAGGTTGCTGAGCTACCAGAGTTCATGACGATGAGATCTAGCCTTGCGGCCATCTTTAGCATTCCTTGTCCTCTGGACTCGGTTCTCCGCTCTCCCTAAGCGATGGCCTTGGAGTTAAAGTTGCTCGGCAGGACTACGTTACCATTCTCTTCACACTTGCTAATAGCATCGTCGAGTTCGGCAAGCCACCTTCTTACGATTCTAATCGATATATTAGGGGATATGTAGTAACTTACATTGAATACACACCCACAACTGATCCACACAAACCCGTTTACTAGCCCCCGGCTGGTAATGTGTACGACGGCTCATTGATAAAGAGCAAGTCCATACTCAGGGCACGAGAAAACTGCTTTAGCAGATCGTGCACAAGTACGGTCCTATCCAGGTTTACCTACATGATCACCGCCATTTGTGCTAGCCACCTCTGCAGACGCTTGAGGATCTCAACATCCAGCAGTCTCAGTGACGTGTCTGGTGTTTAACTTTGGAACGACGCTCTCGCACAGGAAGCAGCTCATTTCTTTTTTGAAACAGTTTTGTGACACATAGTTCTATTTACTTCATCTCCAGCACTCCCCGGTCCTGTCAGGTCCACCATACTGAATCGCAATGTGGCCGAAGCTTAGACACCTGAAGTAGCACTCAGCTCTAAAGTTTGGCCACATACTGCAGTTAACCCAACCTATCCTTATGTGGTTCCTCTTATCAAGAATCAGAGCCACCGTCACAGATGCCTCGATGTAGGCTATACGATTTTTTCTCACAACGCTGAAGGAAAGCCGTGCGTACAACCATGTAGGAGGCCCTCCCCTTCTCCGAAAAAGCCCGTCAGTATAGCTTTGACATCCTGCTTCGTCACCGTAGGATCAACATCCCTGATCTCCCAAGTCAGGCGCGAGGCGAGAGTCCTAACGCGCACTGCCAGTGTCCGTCATATCATTTTTTAGTGCTTTGGCGAACGCATCACGACAATCGGGCACGGTGTTTTTCAGTTCACTAAAGAAGCCTTACAGACAAAGAGAACCAGCAATACCACACTAGCAACCATGCCGATCCAAGCAAGCGCATGCCAGCTAGACTAAGCAGGCACAATGGTTAGGCAATTGCTACCCAACCCCCAAACCAGCCCAGCCCCGCAGGCCCCACTCGCCCAGTAAAGATACCGAAGCAACCTTGGACAGAAGAAAACTCTTAAAGAAACAGCCGTTCCTCATGTACTAAGTACAATTGATTCTGTTCTTTCAACTTCATCTGCAGTGAATATATAAAGATTCCAATATATATTACGTGATTCGCATTTACCACACTTTCGCCTTCAATACATTTTCGAGAACCTGGCCCCACGTATTCAATCACTTTACTTTGAATAATTAAATAAGGCAATATTAACCACAAATCTACAAATAATCTCAGTAGTACAGACGTACATTAAAACCAGACTATTTCCTTTCAATTTAAATCATTGGTGGCTACCCCCAACTCAAGTTCAGATAAAATACGCTAGGGGCGCTAGGAGTCGGCTTACACCTCGAATTACTTTCAACAAAAATAAAGAAAATTAAATTTTTTTTTGTTGAATCATAATAAATATAAGTATAATTATACGTGCTATAAGGGAGACACATGATAATTTAGTTGGTGTTTATGCCCTGGATCATGTTCCTAGAAACTTGTGTCTTTCAGCAACTGTGATCTCGAAAACCAATATGTCTAATAAACCTGGATCCCGTTAAAAATCTGTTAAAATAGATGAGTTTAATGGTTGTGGAAGCTATTTCGATAATTACGGAGTCCCGTCCATATCAAGATGTTATTTTAATCGATTTTGAAAAAATTTCGTACAATGGAAATAAATCAAAAAACAACTGCAAAGCTTCGACTTATGTATATAAAGCGAGTATTGTGCATTATACTTGTATCAAGCTTGTAACGGTATTACCACAAATTCTCGAAAAATCACATCCTAGCTGAATGATTTTATAAGAAAATTTAAAAATAAAAATATGAATCTGTCAGAATGGTCCTGCAAGTCCCATCTGTTGGCTGTGGAAGGGCTTATTAAGCATGCATGTATATGAGGAATTATTTATAACCAACCTCATAACTGATTAGTTTTATATTGTTTCCCCATATTTTTATAAACTAATACGTATTAAATAATCTAAATCTACTGTACTTCAGTTTTATGTTCTTCTATAAAAACTAACTGGAAACGTAATTTTAGATCTGACTGATTCGTTCTCTAACTTATGAAAAATTAAAGAATTTGATCATCGTACAATATTAACCTATTGGCTAGGTGCATATTATGCAGCGCCACTCTTGATGTCAAAATCATGCAACCGAGGGTACCCACATTAAGAGCATACACCGATGCACACTTTTAGTAATAATCAATTAATTAGCAAAAAATTAGTATATTTATTTATCTAATAATGGATGTAATCATAAAAATAGGCTTTAGGAATATCACACATTCGATTTGTTTCAATTCTGAAGCCTTAAAAAGAGGTAAACAGTTGGTTGAAAGTAGTCATGTGTGCGATGTTATAGAATTTCAAAGTGATGGAGTTAGCAATTTGACAAGTGCCGTCGTAATAAGTCAGACCTCGGTAACTTCAGCTCCGTACAAAGTTAACCTGTTTACGTTAACGTTTTATTCAGTTTATTTTGAAAATTGTCTAAGTTGCAATGCACATGAAAATTACCTTTATTTACAGTTGGATAATCATCGAAATTTATGTAATTTTACTCCATTTATCTTTGTGCTACTGTAACACTGAACAACACAGCACTTTCTTATTTCATAAACGTTTTAATAATAGAAATTACAATGATCATGTCTTATTTCACGTAACTATCTTTTCCGCCTTCTAACCTCAGAATAGCACCTTTGCCGCTTGATTTTGGGTTCTCAGGCGGAAAAATAGTATACGAAACTCGTTCGAAAAGGCTTCTTTACGAACCTCGTTACGGCCCTTACCTTCGGTTTGTGCCGTAAACCTCTCGGTTCGTAAATTAAAGCCTTTGCAAACTCGTACGCAATATACTATTCTTTTATCGGTCTGCTTCTGAGAGTGTGCTCTGGATCGAAAACTAACGGGACTTTTTTAATACATTGTTATATTTAAACATTTTACAACCGTTCTTGGCACCACATAGTTCATTTTTTTACATTTTTGCAACTGAAATTTCATAATTTTAATGTTATTTATGCATACGTGATGATAACATCTGTAAATTTGACGAAATGCTGTTATTCTTTTCTTCATTAAGCAAAAATGACAGTAATTTGGTACCCCAGGTCTCCTATTTTCGCCACTATGCACGCTGGTGTTGACTCACCTATCCCCTCCCATCACTTGCACCTGGCCAATAGTGCATTTTCAATTTCACCGTCACTTTAGATCATACATTAACACGTCACACCATAACACTGTATTCAGACACACCATGCTAAACTTTGAAAATTGGGTGACTAATAACAACGCAGAGTCCATCTTAACGTACTTAAGAAACATTTTTAGTCAGTAGTACGGCTTCAACAAGATAAGTATGTGATACCAACCTTGACACACAGTTTGTTTCACCGACACTAACAAAAATTGGTATGTGTATCTCAAAAGTAATAAACATGTACCGCATCCACATAAAGCCCATGCAATGGAGACGAGGACCCATAATTTTTTTAATTTACTCAGCTGCCACCTTGCAAAAAAAAAAAAAATTAGAACTTCATCGGTAAGCTATGATACAGCTGAAACAATTCGATCTTTACATGCAAATACGCGAGTGTTTTATCGTTCGGATCCACGCTTTCGAAGAATAAGCACCGTTTGTTAATCTTATTTACTTTATAGTTTTAGATTATCTGCTTGACTAATTAAAGACAATAGATTATTTTTGAGTGGAAAAAATTTGAATACATGTTATTATTTTTGCTATTATGAAAAGGAAAATACCATGACCACTAAATATATGATGCAAAACTTAATAAAGAAGAACTGCCTATCAACAACGTAATTTTACAATTATAATAATTCAAATATTCTTCTCCTACTTTGGGCGTTATTTTTAACATTTGGATATTTAGTGCGCCCTCAGTAGAAAAAATAGGGTTCGCACCTGGTGCTCATCCAACCAGAGCAAGTACATAGAGTCCCTCAGGCCCTGCTTTACAGATCCCTTGGGCCTGGTGCTTGCCCTGGCAATATGCACGGATGCGCTACCAGGTACGAAAACTACCATTTCGTCCTTCGGGCGCAGGGCCTTAGGGCGTACTTTCCGCCTACCAATTACTTTCCACTCACGGATGGGAAGAAACATTCTGGCCCTGCCAAGCTTAAAGTTTGTTCCCACCCAAGGGTGGAAAGTAATTGATGGGCAGAAAGTGTGCCCACGGGCACAAAGTGGCACTTTCTGCCCTCGATATAAAAAATGTCGTTCTCATCTTGGGCACAAACATACAATAACCGCACTCTTCGGGCGTGCAAGTTGTGCTTTCTGCCAAACTACTGAATCTACTGAACTGATAAGAAACTAACAAAGCTCATTTGATTTGTAATTTTACTGTGAATTTTCAATACTAAGCACACGACAACGACGACGACAATGATAATAAAAAAACACTTCTAAGTAAATTTAACTGAATTGTACACAGAGATTTTGGTAATGGGAATCTTCAAGTATAAATGTGGTATGTCTTTATTACGACGTTTATCCAAATCATCAATAATTATACTTTATAATTAAAATAAGATAAGACACGTTTTAGTAAACTTTTCTATTCTGTCAGTAGTATCTCTATGGGTGCTTTAGCATAGTCCCAGTAGGTTCAGGGTACTTGGACGATTCATGCATAGTTGCTGCAGGTACGAAGTGCACGTGCACAGTTGACAAAAATTTTGAGTTTTCTAGCTTCGAAAGTAAGGAGATGGCAAGTACGCTACAACCGCAACTGTTTATCTACTAACAGCAATGTACCTTGAGTTTTATATGAAAGTTGCTTAAACCAATTTTAAAAAATTACCTTGATCTTACAATAGAAATTGGGCTTCAAAAATGATTCACTTACAATTCAGTCAAAAATGTAATTATTAATACTATTGTATTTAACTGTGTTTGTCATTTTTTTTATAAGCATTAACAAATTGCTGGGACTACGTATACAATCTGAACTAAAACAGAAAGCTGTGATGGCGGCAGACTAACTTCTTACAATTCATGTACTTAATTTAGAGTATCCTACTAAGCTAAGAAATATGTTGAGTATCTCTCTGTATTATATAATTATTCATGTAAATTATTACACACAATTTCGCGTACCCGCCACAACCTAATATCTAAAACATTGTTGGAGTTGTGGGAGAGGTGAAAAATTAACCTACATAATTACAAACAGAAAAATACACCAAATTTCACTCTATTCTGGGAAGGAGAATCCAGGAAGAAGATTAAAATGATAGTTTTCATTCCTGGTGGCACATATGGCACCAGGGCAAGCACCAGGCCCAAGGGACTCCTTGTGCTTGACCTGGTTGGATGCGTACTAGATGCGAACCCTATTTTTTGTACTAAGGGTACACCCATATCCTCAAAACCACCTCAGATAGGAAATAGTATATTTGTTACGTAGGGTAGAAAGTACAACGTGCGTGCCCGAAGAGTGTGGTTGTTGAATGTTTATGCCCGAGGTGAGAACGACATTTCTTGTATCGGAGGTGGAAAGTGCACCTTTACTCCTGTGGGCACACTTTCTGCCTGCCAATTGCTTTCCACCCTAAGATGGTAATGATCCTTGGGCCCAGCAAGGCCAGAATATTTCTTCCCGCCCATGGGCGGAAAGTAATTAGCAGGCGAATTAATTCCAGCCCAGGTGGGCTCGAGTCACCAGGTGATTTTGGCCCACTCCTTCTCTGCGGTGAGCGGCCCCTTTTTTCGGGTGGAGTGGTCCCTGCTGCAGTCAATAGGCGAGCAGGAGCTGTGGCTTCCTCGTATTCCTTGTGCATGCGCTGCTTGAGGTTGCGTGCCCCACCTGCAGTGCTACTTGAGTTTGCGCGCGCTGTTTGAGTTTATGCGCAATGTGCAATAGCGCCTGTAGCGCCGCGTGCGCCAGCTGGTGACGTGCAACGCAGTTTGAGTTTGCGCTCGATGCAATGTGCATAAGTCGTCTGCAGCGCTGATTTGCGCGCACTGTTTGAATGTGCGAAATCGTGTACAGCTTATGCACGTAGTAGTTTTATGCATACAAAACCTTTTGTGTGTTAGCGAGCGCGTTGCATTATAATGTAGGATGTGGAGTGGTAGGGAAATAATTGTTAAACAGTTTTTGTTTTATTTTTAAAATTAGTTTATATTAAATAAAAAATGTACATGACTTACAAAACGATTTTGTTAAACATGTTGTTCTTAAAATACATAAAAATTTGTCAGAAAAAAATTTATCAGCATTATTTATATTACGTGCTTCGCTTAAGCAACCACTTTGTAGCCGGTCATCCATGTAGGCTGATGCTTTTGTCGTTTGAGGCGTTCACATGCTGCATAATATGAATGACTGTCTTGCTTCAATGACTTGATTGATATGCTAGTCAGAAACCAAATTATTTTAATATGTTCGCTTTATGAAGGGCACAGAATAACTTTTTCTTTTCAAAATGGTTTTGTCCGTGTATAAGGTATACTGGAAAAGAGACTTTGTCTTCAAAGTCTTTGAAAGTACGATGCATTTGAGACGAATCGTGAACTTCATGCGTCAGGAATTAACTTATGAACTTAGCTTCGTCACTTCCGTAAGTATAAATTCTTTTTAGGTTCTTAACAATAGTTATTAGATGATACTCCAAGTCATTTAAAGTAACATTACTCTCAAACCATTCGATTCCGTGGACTTCTACCGTTTAGTGATTATTATGCTTTTTTATATCCGACAGTAAATCATTGAAATTGCAAGGTGGCTTGATTATCCAATGGCCAACAACGTTTCCTTGCAAGGAAATCACTGAAAATTCTTTTGGTGTGAAGGATCTGTCAGCATTATAAAAGCTGTGGATACTAATGATGAAATTCATGATGTGTTTGATGAGTATTTTGAAATTGTTAGTACTAAAGTTAAAAATTATTTTTCCTAATGTATTCTTTATTTGACAAGGCTCTATTTTTCACCGTTGCTGTTTCTACTTGTGTCACATTTGTAAAACTGAGTGAATAATAAGAGACAACCTGTATTTATAACTTTTCTTTATCAGAGCTAGTGACATCTGCCCACCTACAGCGCTGCGTAAGATTGCGCAATCTCTCTCCATGAGCAAGTATGAGATGTAGCTTTTCTTCTCTCCGAGTTTCTGAGCCGTTCTTGTGACTATAATTGGTCAGTTGAATAGCTTAGAAGCAAAACCTTACTTTTATCAATTATTCTTACATCTTATTCTTGAATTATAATTTACATATTCTAACAATTCTTTATTGTTGTTGGCAAAAAATTTTTTAGTTAGGAAAAACTTTTTTATGCATTGAACTAAGCACTTTTCTTTAATTTAATTTAAAATATATTCAATCCCTTATTGCTGAAACATTTCTGATAGCACATAAAGAGTTAATGTTAAAGGCATGGTATTTGCATGGCAAATAGGCTTTGTTAAGTTTTCAAGCGCTGGGTATCCATTCTCCTCAATATTTACAACTCTAAAAGTGTAGAAAACTTAAATGACTTGCACCCTTGTTATATTCTATCATGTGTGAATATATACATACTTGCATGTTAGTATTTCTTCTAGATATTTTTTTTTTCAAGATCCTTGACGAAAACCGTTTCCACATCAACAAGTTCAGTTTTAAATATATTTAGTGCTCTTTCATAGGAAATGTTTTCGATATTCCAGCTTATACCATGGAAATTGGTTATCAACCAACGATTTTGTTTCTTGTCCGCATGTGATGAATTTTTCCACTCGAAAGGCGGCTTCAGCACTATTACAACTGCCATGGAATCCCTATTTTTCCCAAATTCAACATATGAAATTTCTTTCAAAAGAAATTTATTAATTGTAGTCTTAAGACCCTGAACATCTACAATATACTCCATCACTAAAAGAAAAATATACCTTCTTCAGTCAAGGGTATACAAACAAATGAATACAGCGTTAAAGTATATTACACTAAATACCCAATAAAGTATCCCGATCCTTTTATGTGAATTGAGCATAACTCTTTACCTCAATACGTCTAAAATAGATTTTCACTGCATACATTTTATTGACGTGCGTGTTATACTTTGAAAACCTATGGCTATATGCATTTGGTCATAAAATGCAGGTAGCAAGTTTGTAGGACCTTGGGATATAGTATAATAAATTTTAAGACTCTGTCATCTTTAAAATGCAGTTATGTTTATAATGTTTCTTTATTTAAATACGATATATATTTTACAATTTATTTACAATATTAAAATTTTAACTTGCGACATATTTTTTTTTTTTTTTTTTTTTTTTTTCATTTTCAACTTCTTCCTCAACCCTTTTTCTTTTTAATAAATTTTTAACTTTAACTATTTCCGGAGATAATTCGATTTTCAGCTGCGGAGAAATGGATATGACCGCAACTTCTGGTGAAGAGGTCAAATCGATAATTTGTGACCCCTGTGCTGACTGGAGTGATGTGCTTAAGTCTAGAGGTTCTCTTTGTGGTGAAACACTCCCAATTTCTGTTTCGAGAGAGTAAAAACTCTCAGTGTACGAAAGAGTTGGAGAGACCGGTGATTCATCGCCTGAGGAACATGAATCCTCATAGTCTGTTAAACAAAAAGTAAAAAATAATGTTAAAAAGAACGAAAAGAAAAAAATAAGAAGAAACGTTTAAGATAACTAGAGTAAATAATTAAAAGTAATTAATCTCACCTTTAAATTTGACATTTTCTAAATTGGCAATAGTGGTTTTGGTTTCTGCCGGCTGTAAGACTACCGGCAGATCAAGTGGAGCTGTTTGCTCTGTAATATATTCTGCTGCTGTGGCTGCTCAAAGAGCATCAAAAGTCTCAGTGTACGAAGAAGTTGGTGAGGAGATCAGTGACTCTCGAACTACATCGATGTCACCGACTGAAGAACACGGTCTCGAAATATGATTTTCAAAATAATCTACATAGTGTCGAACAAAAGAAAATTTTTTTTCTAATTAATGTTAAAAATAATGTTAAAAAAAAAAATAAGAAGAAGAAACATTGGAAGAAGAATGGAGAAAATAATTAAAAGTAATTAAACTCACCTTCAAATATAGAATTTTCAGCGTTGTCAATATTGGTTGTAGTTTCTGCCGACTGTAATACAACCGACAGATCTAGAGGAGCTATTTGCCCCGCAACGCATTCTACTCAAAGAGCGTCAAAATTCTCCGTGAATGAAGAGATCGGTGATTCCCTAACTTCAATGAATTTTAATAAGATGAATTTTGATAATAATGAAAATAAATGAATAAAAATGAAAAACATTTGAAGAAAAAAAGAAACTTATAAGTTGATAAAAGTATGGAGTCCACCCAAAAATCGTCATCTGTCAGTTGTTCAGGAAATATTTCATCTAAGATATTAATAACACTAGGCGGCATCTCGTTTCAAAAATTTCGAAACTCCCAATCCTCTTTGAGTTCAATCTCACTTGTCTGATAAACTGGTCGCGTTCTAGCCATTGCAATAATAATACCCAACTGTATAGTTGAAAATACTATTTCTGAATGATTTGCATCAAAGTACTACTCAGCTTTTGTTAACTTTAGAGCAACTACTCCGATCCAATAAGAAAACAGCTGCGTTAGAAAAGGGCGCCAGAGCAATACCAAAACAGCAGTTAGAAAAAGATACAAGTGCAACACCCGCCTCCGCAGTCCCCTCCCTTCAAAAATGTGCAAAGCATGCGAAACTATGTTTTGTACTTATCGTATGCGCAAAAATCCTCTCCCTTGGTCTCAAGTATACAGGTAATTTCTCGCACGTATGAATTTTTCCTTCTAAGACAGGTTTTTCAAATTTTCAAATAGCCAATCAGAAATAACATACGCCCTCCCCACCATTCTACATATTTGCATGCACTTTCTAAAGGCTTTAAGGGCTGCTCTTGACCTTAATTTCAAATCATAGCTAGTGAACCACATAAAGAGCCAATAACTTGGGACAGTATTCACACGACTAGGAATCATCCTTTAACAAAATAAGGTACTTTTATTTTATAATTTATTTAGCTTTGCTCTTTGTCACCCTTATGATTTTTTTATTCCTTATATCATATCTATCACTTTAGCCACAGAAATAACGGCAAAAGTTCTATTTTAATTCTCTCCGTAGCAATGACGTTGAGAGTTCTTTCATTTTTCTAGCTTTTTATTAAAATAAAACTTTTACCGCAGAAATGATGGTAAAGATCTGTTTTAACTCTCTCCGCAAAAATGATGTTAAGAGTTTTTTAATTTTCTTTCTCTTGATTGAAATTAAAAAAAATTCCGTACTGAAAATAGTTTTGGTTATTATAGAGGTAATATTTTTTTACCGCACAAAAAAAATGGTTAAAAAAACAGCAACTGGTAACATCTGAAAGTATAACGAACGGCTTTTTCGTCGTGCATTAAACACTTTTGCAAGAGAATATGAAAAGGAGTCGGCGATTATAGACTATATAGATCAAGATGCTGCTATGGATCCTCTTACATATATTGCTTAAAATGCAGTATCCACAGCAGATTTTTATGAAGAAAAAAAAGCTAAGAAAAAAATTATAGTATTTTACTTTAAATTTTAATATTTTGTACTATTTTCTTAATAAATATTTTGTTTTTTTTTTATTAGAAGAAAATGATCAAACAACATCTGAAGCTGTACAAACAGATAAAATATTGGCTGTTAAATCGCCATTAACAGCTTTATCATCATCAGTTTCGTCGTGGATGGAGCAAAATTATATTTTCGAAACAGTGCCTGAACCAATAAAAAAAGAAGATAAAAAAGGAAACATCCCGCCTATGCTGAATCAAACAGTACCGATAGCAGTAGCAGCCGACTGGGAAAACATTCCAACACTTACACCAAGTATAACGAATATGGAAGAAGAAGAAAAAAATATATTCTATGGTACGTTGAAAGATTGAATACTATAACTACAAAAAAAAAGTTACGTCATTAATTTCGTTTTAAATAGAAAAAAAATTTATTTAATTTTTTAGTGAATGACTGCAGCTTACACCACAGAATGAAGCTCTTTTTCTGATTTCAGCATTGGTCGTTCCGTTAGATAAGAAGCTTCTAACAAATAATCCACAAGAATGGACCGACAAGGATCGATGGATGGTGGTGATGGCGGTAGTGGTGGTGGTGGTGGTGGTTTTTTTTTTTGTCGAGGGAGGGGAAATGTATTGAGGCACACCGCAGGAACAGCGGTAGTGTGGAGCTCGGTTGATTTTTTTTTATTAAACCACCCATACCCACTAAAACCCCCCCCCCCATGCCGCGTGGATTTTGATCCACTCCGGAACCGCGTTAGCATTACTTCAGGGTGGAGCCACCAGGGAGACCATCGCGTCTCACAGCATTAACGAGCTAACTCGCCACCATTTGCTAGAGGTGCTGATGCTCTCGAGTCCTAAAAAGGACCCGGGGTCCCTGAGGACCAGCACCTTGTCTAGCGCTTCATAGTAGGCCGCCTACTTAGCCAGCACCACTATAAGCTTAATGCTTTCCCTTGCTGATAGGTAAAAAGTACCCAGCACAGCGTGGGTCCATATAAGCCTGTCTTTCGACTCAAGGCCTTTTTGCCTTATTTTGATCGTGCTTGTGCCTTATCCCTGGCCTCTTTTAGGGCTCTTCTAAATAAAGGGTAGCTCCCGCTGCCTGCTTCGTGCTTGTTGTCCGTTGTTGGGCAGAGGAAGCACCGTGCTGGGCCTGGACACTCTTTCTTCCGGTGGTTTGAGCTTCCACACTGGAAGCCAAGCTTGGATCTGTTTTGGGTCTTACAGTTGCCTGAGGCGTGTCCATATCCCAGGCATTTGTAACATCTTGTTACTTCAATTTTTCTTTGAATTCGGCAGCTTACAAAGCCAACTCGTAACCTGCCTTCCTTTTCTACTTGTCTGGCAAATGCTTCGTCCACCTTTATTAAAGCCAGCCTCTGTCCTCTGGCATTTGGCTTTAAGAAAGCTACTCCTGGCTCGTGGCTCTTAAGTCTAAAAGTCCGAGCAAAAGCCTCTTTGACCTCATCTTCGTCTACAATGGCATCCAGGTCTCGGACCTCTAATGTCACTCACTTTTTTGTTGCTCATTTTGACAGCACCCTGTCCAGCTACCGACTTTTCAATTTGCTGTGAAAGTGCAGAAGCATTCTCTACACCTTTGGCCTTAATAAGTATGTCTCCTTTTTTTGTAGTTACAACACTTTGGACTGCCACGTTAGCCTTATCAGGGTCAAGGTTCGCCTTCATCGTCCTCATGCAGCACCTTTGCAAAGGTCTGCCCTTCGGCCATCTTCACTACTACTGTTGTTGTCGCATCCACTTTTTTCTTCTGGCTTGTTTTTTCATTCAGGAGAACTTCTTCTTGTTTGCCACTGCCTGTTTTCTTTTTCTTTCGAGGCATGGTTTGCTGGCGTTTCTCAGGGCTGTCCGATGGGCTCCTGTTTCTTTTACTTCGTTCTATTACCTTTAGGGCAGTGTTCAGGGTTCTTTGCTGTACCTGCCGTCGGAACTTCTGTCGCCTTTGTTCCCTCCACTGCAGGGATTCGAATGACGACTTCCAAGCGTTTGCATACGCTTCTTCTTTATGAAGAAAGCCTTTTCTTAGCACCTATGCTTTTTGAAGGTGTTCAAGCGCGGCTTTTAGCCCATTCTTAACAGCGTTCGCTGTGTTGCCGTACTTATCATTGATTAATTGTAGCGTCTCCATAATATCTTTCGTTGCTGATTGGACTTTATCAGCCAATTACTGTCGCTTAACTCTGAGCTTAGCACCATCTTCTTCTACATAGGCAAGCTCTTTCTGGGTCTGATGGCTAAATACCGACACGTTGCTGTCCTTGGTGTCGTTAGTGCCTATGCTCGATAGGCTTCCTCTTTGTCCCTTGTCTGTAAAAAAAGGCCATAGAACATTTAGCAGTCCCTGTTGGCCATGAGACACGTCTTTGTGCCCCCCCCCCCCCCCAGAATCCGTGGGGCCTGCGTCAGTCACCCGGGCTTTCACCGGATCGGAACTGCCGGCGGATTCCCTCAAAGAGGTTACCGCCTGGGGTACTAGTTTTACATCGTCGTTTCTCATTTTGGCATCTTTTTGAGTGTCGTACTGACCCGCGAAGGCCAGCACTATCCTTTTTTTCTAGAAATAAGTATTTAGAAAGGGTTTAAACCAGGGCAGCAGCCCTCTCTGTTACCAGAAAAAACCGCAACTTGCTCGGGCCGGCCGGGAGTCGCCACTCTCCCTCAGTCCCACCCACGGAGACTGCCCTGGCGTTAGCAGTAGTAGTAGTAGTAGTAGGAGTAGTAGTTTTTTCTACTGAAAACTTGAATACAACTCCTTCATGCTCGCTTAGAAATAGTGGAAGCAGCAAAAATATTTATTAATGAGTCTGAAGTTTTTGTATCAGGTAGTGATCGTAAAGTTAAGGCAGCAGTTACATAATTTGAAAATGAACCCAGAGTATTTGAACCAGGAAATAGTATAGGAATCGGGTTAACTAGCGAATTTGAACATCAACTTCACAAAATACGTTCAAGGTGAAGGTATAGCTGTAGGGCCATCTACATCAGCAGTAATAACGTCAACAACAACACTTCCAGTTGCTGAGAACAACAAAACAGTAAGTCTCAAAGATGTTCTCAAAGATGTAAGTCTCAAAAATTTTCTCAAACCTAAATGTTTTAAATTAACAATTAATGCTGTCATGATTCGTTTTTCGAAAGCACAATTGAGAAAATTTTTTAAAGATGCAAGGAAGCAGTTTTTTAACCGAATACAACAGTCTCTTAGCAAACATGAAGCACTAAAAGTTAATACAGTGTTGTCATCTAACTATGTTACAGTAAAAGATAACATTGAAAGTATCGATATAAAATTCTTTAACACAAAGTCACAATCCATTTATCAAACAATTGATTTAGACGATTGATTTGATAAGAATGAGCAACAACCAATTGAGCAAAGTATAGATGACTTTGAAGATGCTGGTTCTGGCTGATTTTTACATTCAATATTAGATTTAGTCATCAACATCAATAAATTGAATCCTATGCAAGGTAGATCATTTATAGACTTACCAGATTACATTAAAAAAAAAAAAATGCTTGTGTAAATATTGTTAACACGGACAATCAATGCTTTAGATGGGTTATTTTATCTGCATTGCATTCAGTAAATAGAAATGCAAATCATATCTCAAGTTATAGAAGATACGAAAACGAGTTGAATTTTAATGATATTGAGTTCTCAGTTACCCTTAAAAAAATTTGAATCAAAAAAATTGAACATCAACATGCCACAAACATATAAGACCGATGCCTTCATTACTTTTGGTCTAAAAATAAATTGAAAGCCCATGAAGAAGATTGCGAAAATATGAATAGTTGCAAAATTATTCTACCTAAAAAAGAGAAGAATGAGCACATATTTGAATTTAAAAAATTTACATATAAGAACCGAGTACTTTTTGTTGTTTATGCGGACTTCAAATGTTTATTAGAATCTGTTGAAAATAAACGTGCGTATCAATATCATGTAGCATATAGTATTGGATGTTATATCAAATACAGTTATGATGATAGTCAATCAGAGTATAAAAGCTATAGACAAAATGATGTAAATAATGATGAGACACCTGCTAAATGGTTTGTCAATATTCTTTACCTTCTTGCTTTAAAACTGGAAGAATTATATACAAATTCTATCAAGATGATTAATTTAACAACAGCAGAAAAGGTCATGTATGATCAAGCTTGCTTATCTCATATATGTAACCATTCCTTTAGTTTAGTTGATAAAAAAGTACGAGATCATTGTCATCTGACTGGAAAGTACGCAAATTTTTTTTTTTTTTTTTTTACTGTAATAACTATTATTATTTCATACATCAAACAAAAAAATATTTTTCTATTGCAGGTTTCGAGGTCCGACGCAAATGTTAATTATCATGATTCACAAATGATACCGATAATTTTTCACTTAAGTGGTCATGATTCTCATTTGTTTATAAAAGAACTTGCTACTAACTTCCCAGGAAGAGTTCAACTTTTACCTCTGACAAAAGAAAAGTACATTTCCTTTACTAAATATGTTGAAGGAACTGACATTAATCTACGTTTCATAGATAGATACCTTCAAATTTATGCCTTCATCTCTCGACAGACTGTCATCATATTTAGATGAAATGAAAATTATCGAAAGTACATTCTCAAATGATGATAACTACGATATGAATCAAATAAATTTATTAAAAAGGAAAGGCATATTTCCGTATGATTATGTATCCTCGTTTGAAAAACTAGAGGAAAAAAAGATACCAATAAAACAAGATTTTTATAGTAGCTTATACGAAGCTCATATTACTGATGAAGAGTATGAGCATGCTAAAAGTATCTGGAATATTTTTAACATTCAACCACTTGGGCAGTATTCAGATTTATACTTGAAGACTGATGTGCTACGACTTGCCGAAGTTTTCGAAAATTTTCGAAACAATTGTCTCGGAGCATATGAACTAGACTCGGTTCATTATTATACAACACCTGGTTTAACTTGGGATGCCATGTTTAAGTACACAAAGGTTTGAAAATATTTTTCAAAATTATAATTTATTATGAAATAGTAATATTAATAATGTTAATTGATTTAAGGTGAAACTTGAATTATTAACTGATGTTGACATGCTTATGTTTATTCAGCGTGGCATACGAGGTGGCATCAGTCAATGTTGTAATCGCTTTGCTAAAGCAAATAATGATTACATGGAAGAAGGCAAACGCGATGATATAGATGAAAAATATCTAATGTATTATGATGTCAATAATTTGTATGGTTGGGCCATAACACAACCATTGCCTTACTCTGGTTTCAAATGGATTAAAAATATTAACCCAACAGATATTTTGAATGTAGAAGATATTGCTGAAATGGGGTATATACTCGAAGTAGATCTTGCTTACCCCGAAACTCTCCATAACGCACACAAGGATTTGCCATTCTGTGCTAAGCACATGACACCTCCAGGATCCAAACAAAAAAAATTATTGACCACTCTGTACGACAAAAAACGATATGTAATACACTATCAGGTACTCTAGCTTACTGTGAGTCATGGTCTCCGTATAACAAAAATCTATAGAGCCGTACAGTTTAATCAAAGTTCCTGGTTAAAAACATACATCGACTTAAACAGTCAGAAACGTCAAAATGCAAAAAATGACTTTGAGAAGATGTACAAATTATTTAATAATGCAGTATATGAAAAAACAGTGGAAAGTGAGCGCAAGCAAATTGACGTTAAGCTTATCAACAAGTGGGCAGGAAGATTTGGGGCAAAATGATATATTCTACGTCCCAATTTTCATAGTTGTGACATATTTGACGAGCAGCTTGTTGTTATATAATTAATGCGTACTGATATTTTTATTAAAAAACCAATATACATAGGATTAAGTGTCTTGGACCTGTTCAAAACACTTGTGTATCAATTTCATTATGATTTTATGAGAAATAAAATTGGAGATCAGTGCAAACTGTTGTATACCGATACTGATAGTCTTATATATGGAATAGCGAATAAAAATATCTATAATACGATGCGTGAGAATACCAGAGAATTTGACACGCGGGACTATCCTATCAACAATGATTTTAATATGCCTCGTGAAAACCAAAAAATTGTTGGTCTTATGAAAGATAGATGGAATGGTAATATTATGTTGGAATTTGTAGGATTGCAAAGTAAAATGTATAGCGTGAAAATTAAAAATCAAAAACTATTAAAAAAAGCTAAAGGTGTCAAAACCTACATTGCAGGAGCTACAATAACCTTTAAAGATTACATCAAGTGACTGACTGAAAGTTCTAGCATCACTTGAGAGCAGAAAATCATTAGATCGTGTCAACTATTCACTGAAATAGAAACGAAAATTGCTTCAAGTGCACACGATAATAAACGATTTTTGCAACCTGGTTGTACCGATACTCTTCTATGAGGTCATTATAGTATAGTGGAAGATGAATCATCCAATAAGAGGGAAAGATCGATAGAAGGGGTAGCCAATCAGGTAGGAAAAGCTGCAAGGACTGTTCCTGTATTGGATCCCTCAAAAATAGACAGAACACTAGCAGATGAGCCTACAGTGGGGGGATCGGTACTATATAAGGAGTAGTCTCGACCAGGCAAGCTCATTCAACATTCCAGCAGAGGTCCAAGTAAGGTTGAACTTAATCAACAGAAGCTGACATCACCTGTAAGTGAACCATCTCGTAAAAAACCTAAATACAGTCAAGGTAACATATTTTTTTTTTATAGTAAATATTTGTGCATTTTCACACAGCAAATGTAATGTATGAATAATTTATGCTAACTTTCATGTTTTTTTTTGTTTTGTTAAAGATGGATGTTGCAACACGCAACAAAATTTCTGCCAACGAAAAAACTTTCCAAATTGATTTCCAACCAAAGCTACACGGTGTCAAAACTAAGAAAAGTTTATACTGAATTTGGACCTAAGATAGTTGCAGAATTTGATGATGACTTTCAAATTTTTCTGTAGACTAGAATAAGTGCAGCTCTGTTTGAAAACGAAGAATTTTATAATGAATTATTGGATGATGTAAATAAATTTAAATTGTTTATAGTATACAACGGAAAACACATTATATTTTCTTATGTGAGATGTAAAAAAAAATAAAAAAACAAATTACTATTTTCTGTAAAATTTGAGTATTTATCTAAAACATTCTTTTTATGTAATATTTTCACTATTAATTGATACATATTACAATCTTATGATTTTTTAACTTAAAGTAATTCAAATTCTTTGTTATTTATTCGTCCAACTATTGTGAGTACTGTCAAAACCCAACCATTTAACAAAAACTTGATTGCCACGCCATTAAGGGATCTTCTCTATGAGGCATACATCAGGATGTTTTGTTTTCTGCAGTTCTTGCTCGTAAAATCCTACAAAAATAGGTTGATCTTGATAATCTTTCTGATGATACGTCGTTGGATTTGTTGCTGCTACTCGCGTGATTGTAAATATTTCTGTCGACCAATTCGGTGTGCAACCTATTTCGAATGCTTGTTTTGTCTTGCTCACGCGTACTTTATCGCCAATTTTAAATTTTGGCTCAGTGCTATTTTTACATTTTTAAAAAAATTTTTCAAGACTTGAACTTCATTATGAGTAACAGAATTATTGCTATTATTTTTTGTTTTTTTGTTTCGGCAACAACTTCTATTAGAGGGTCTGTAATTGGTTTAAAAGTTTTACCAAGCACTTTTTCAGCCTCATTTTTCCTAAACTTCAATAGTCTGTACTTTTTTCTAACAGCCTCAGGTGTCTCAACTAACTGATGCAGAACGTCTTTCTCTTGCTCATACATAATGATAATGATGCTGACGATGACGATGATGATGCTTCAATGTTTTACGACTGACTGTGATGATTGCACTAGGTATGTCCTAAATGTACAGCAAAATTATCAAAGCCTTTTCTGTAGCGACCATTATTCATTTGTTTATCTTTATTTACAACAATAAATCCATGTTTATCATCATTCCAGCAACTAGAGCATAAATTTTTAAATTGAATGTATGGCATGTCAGAGTTTACATGATCATTATACACATGCTTTAAGTTAACTTCACCTTGACGGAATAAAACAAAAAAATTAACGTTATCCCTAACAAGATGCTTTGGTACTTGAGCATATGACTGACAAAGATAGAAGCAGTCAACATTTTTGTGTCTACCCATACAGTAAAAAGCCCTTACATTATCTTGTTTTTCACAAGCTATATCATCAAAAATCATGATAGAATTTGGTAAAGCATCATCGGGCGAAACTACAGTCTCGTGTTCGCTGAAAAGTAAGTATTTCACACCCTCTATAGGCTCCACTGAATCTTTTATAAACTTGTATTTTGGTTGATGCAGCGATTTGGAATACACATACTCATTTTCAAACTTAACTCCATTGGGATGCACGATTAAAGCCAATAAGCTATTGTTTTACCACGATTAGATGGACCGCTAAATACAGTGCGAATACTATCAGGGAGTAGTTCACCATGTCGATTCGAACGTTCTTTTTGTTTTACAATAGCGTCAAAATTCGGAACTTGTAATTTTATGGATTGTTCTTTGAATTCCATGTCTATTCGATATAAAGTATGAGTGACAACTAATCTTTTAATTGAATAGTATAACGCTTTCATATTTTGAGCTCTTTATTGTAACGAATTCATCTACTATAAATACATTATTTATTTTCTCGAACGCTTAGTCATAATCCAACCTCTAAAGACTAATCATCATCATGCATCATCATGATCATGCATCGTAAGAGAGGACGAGGTCTTGTAAATAAAATCATAAACTCTTTACCAGTAGAGCTTCATTTGCCTGGATATCGGTATTGTGGGCCTGGTACTAAGCTTGCTAAGCGTCTTACTAGAAGAGATCCAGGAGTTAATCCGCTGAACGCCGCGTGTTAAGAGCATGATATAGCATACTCAAAAAATCGACAAGATTTAAAAGCCAGACACGAAGCAGATAAAATTTTAGCTGATAAGGCTTGGCAAAGTGTTAAAGCTTGAGATTCACGTATTAGTGAAAAAGTAGCAGTTACCTTTGTGACTGGCGCTATGAAGCTTAAAAGTAAATTTGGTTTGGGTCTAAAGAAGGAGAAGAAAAAGAAGAAACATTGTATTAACAAAAGGAAAAGGAAAAAGAGTAGCTTAAAAAAACAAGGTAGTGCTTTAAGTGCAATTATTAAAGCTGCTTCACAAGACGTGAATACCAATAGCAAAAAAGCTCGAGATGTCATTAGTCGTGTTTTGAAAGGTGCTCGTACTGCTGTTAAAAAATCTGGTGGTAAAAAGCATGTTAAAATTCCCCGCATCTTACGCCTTCCTACTCAAATTGGTGGAGCTCTACCTCTGATACCCTCGAGTGCTGATTTGAGTGCAACAGGTGCTACAGCCAATGGAATAGCAGGAATTATTAAAAGCATCAATGCTATTAATTCAGCCAAAATAAGCTAGCTGAGAGTCAAATACATAATCAAACCATGGAAGCTATTGCCCTCGGGAAAAGTCTCTATCTCAGACCTTATAAAACTGGATTAGGAGTCTATTTAAAGCCTTACGCTGGAAAAGGTTTGAAAAAAAACCTCAAAAAAAAAAGTTACAGAAAAAAAATTACCTGATCGAGCTGTGACCAACATGGATTTTATGAAATATTCTTAAATCTCAAAAATTCCGCGTTTTCGTGGAGTATTTATGAGAAACAACTTACCTGCTGATGGCTCGCGGTTTTCCGAAACAGCTATATAGTAAATCTTGCTTATAAGAATGGACCTGGAACTCACTGAGCGTCTTGTCAAAAATGCGGTGATAATGTTGTGTATTTCGATAGTTTTGGAAATCTGCAGCCACCAATCGACTTAATGTTATATATCTAAAAGTTAGTAAAGTGAACAATAATCATGAGCGTTGTCAAAAATTTAACTCTTATAACTGCAGTCATTTGTGCTTAAAGTTTCTTGCAAAATAAATATAACTTTCTTACTTCAAGAGAAATCTCGTAGTTATACTTTGACAATGATGGAAGAAACATCAACACTAAGCCTTTCTGGTACTTCTTCTGTTTTAGAAGCACAGTATTTTCCACCTATTGAATTATCGCCAAAACACAGCTACGTTCTTGGCTTAGTAGAAGTTTTGTCATTCAACTCAATACCAAATGTTGATGACAATTGTAATAAATTTTACGTTGATAATCAAGTTATTGTATTACCAACCAGTAGTTATGAGATCGAAGATATTAAGTCATTTTTAATTGAGGTATTACAACCTCGCAAGATAAATCTTGATATTACGCCGAACAATAATACGCTTCGAAGTGTTATCAAGTGCAGCCATACCATTGACTTTAGACCGAAGGATTCTACAGGTCGTCTATTAGGTTCCACTCAGCGAGTTCTTACAACAACACCACTCGTATTTCAGACTTACCTGTGGCTATTCTAAAGATAAACGCATTAAGAGTTGAATATAACATTACGAGAGGAGCTTACATAAATAGCAACAAAGTGCATACAATTTATGAATTTTTTCCAGCTGTACCACCAGAATATAAAAGTATTGAAGTACCTTCATAAATAATTCATTTACCGATTATTAGACGTATTATTAATCATATTCATCTATGTATAGTAGATCAGGACGGTAATTTAGTTAATTTTCGTGGTGAAGTCATAACTATTAGATTTCATATAAAACCCTCTTCCTAATGGGTATCATTTATAATCGAACAAATCATATAGGTAGCTCAATATGCACTCCAGCACTCAGTCAACAACGAGCTCTCAAACCGTTGAGACGTCAGAAAAAACAGTCCATAAAAGCATCGAGACGTCTAAGAAGACAGCCAACACGTCAAAAACTAACTCATCAAAACATTTAATTTATAAAAAGTCTCGGTTTGAAAATAAGAAACCTTGGTGGAAAATAAGTTAAATACTTTTTGTTGTACGAAAATTGGACGAAATTCTAAATATTCACTCTACAGTCATATTTGATGAATCTATTGCGCACTATGAGATTCATGCTCATCAGCCTTATGCATCTTCAACATATGGTAACAGCGATGAAATTCGAATTTCAATTCAACATCAAGGTTTGTGTCTTTTACCACCCAGAAGTTCTTTACATGTTTATGGAAGATTGGTCAAAGCAGATGGAAATATAGCAGTAACAAATACTGCTTTGATAAACAACGCAATCTGCCACTTATTTGGAGAAATAAGATATGAGATAAATACCATAGAGGTCGACAAGTGCAAAAATGTTGGATTAACAACTCTTATGAAAAATTGGTTATCACTTCGTCCTGATCAAAAATTTATGATAAATGCCGGTTGGCTGGGTGTTGGAGAAGAAGCTGATGATCTTACTAATCATTACGGTTACTTTGATATCATGCTTCCACTGAATATGATTTTGGGTTTTGTTGAAGACTCCCGTAAGATAGTTGTTAATGTAAAACATAAGCTTCTACTTACAAGAGCAAGAAACGATATAAATGCCGTGTTGCAAACTCCAGTTAATGCTAATGCTGCTGATCCCGCGGCCGTAGTAATTTGAAAAGACTTTAAAATAGTAATATTGAAGCTTGAGTGCCTTATGCCATATGTGGTAATGTCAGATTCTCATAAAATTCGTTTAATAAATTATCTGCAAAAAGACAAGTTTATACCTATGAGTTTTCGAACTTGGGAAGTATATGAGTACCCCTATTACCTAGCACATCCAAACATGTATGGACAGTTAAAACATCAAATCAGTTGGAAAAGCTACGTTACGTTATTTTAGCCTTTCAAACTAACCGTAAAAATCAAAAAATGTAAGCGCTAGTACGTTTGATCACTGCAACGTAAGAAATGTGAAACTCTACTTAAATTCACAATATTATCCTTATGGTGATCTGAATCTTGATATATCGCGTAATCAGTATGCATTGCTACATCATATGTATGCTAATTTTAAAAATTCATACTATGGCAAAGATTGTACACCTTCACTGGGCAAACAGCACTTTCTCAATCGAATACCTTTAATCGTTCTCGATTGTTCGATACAAAACGAGTCATTGAAAAATTCTCCAGTAGATTTGTGGCTAGAATTTGAGTCGCATGCAAATTTTCCTGTCAATACGTCAGCTTATTGCTTAATTTTGCGCGACCGTATAGTTCAATACAGTCCAATAAGTGGGGATGTCAAGAAACTTGTGTGGATATGTATAAAGTCGATTAAGGGCTTTGCTAGCATCAGTTTATTTTCAACCACAATGGATAAAGGTCAGAGCAACAGCTGGAGTAAAGAAGAAGCAAAAAACAAACAACAACAAGAAGAGTAGAAAAAATTTATGAGGAGAAACGAGAAGAAAGACATAAAGGTTGATAAAACAAAATCTGTGGAAAAATTGAAAGATAAATACTGTAAAACTGTTTGAAAATTAATATGTTTAATAAGCTTTACTTTAATCAATATATCACATAAACCGTGTACGACTAATTTTACAACTAATGTTAAGTTTCAAAAAATCTTAACTAAGGATGATGATGACAGAAATAAGAAATCTGGGCTGAAAAACTTCGTCGATAAATATTCAACCAACTAAAGAGCTTGTCCTCAAAATCAAGGTTACGAAAAAATAAAAAAGCAATAAAATTAAATATTATAATCGCGAAAGATAGAGTATTTTGTGGACATGCAAAGTTTCAAGATACTGGGTAACGATTATGTGCTCAAAGAATTGGCTATCCTCCCGCTCAATACTAACGATGCAGGAGCTCAAGTATTTATTTTTTAAGCACCCTTTACCTGGCGAAAATTACCCCAAAAGTATAAACATAAAAATTTATACCTTAAACTTTGCGTTCATAAACTAACCTGGGACTCGGGAAAAATTGAGTATACAGAGTTAGGAAATATTTTACGGGAGAATCTTGAAAATGCTACAAAGGTACATGCCATTGGAGATTTAAAAACAAAAGTGAATTGAAAGATTTGGCTTTAAGGTCACTGATATGACAGACCATCCCCCGTTCGAACTCTCAAGATTGGTTACTACTTGCACACATCACAACGGAGCCTACAAATCCATGTGCGCTCTTCATAATATGAAGCGAATGAAAAAATTTTACTTCAATATGGAATGGGTTGATATTGATGATGATGATGATGATAATAATATAGAGCTGTAAGAATGTATTGTATTGTATTTTAAGAGCAAAATGTTTAACAAAATCGTTTTGTAAGTCATGTACATTTTTTATTTATTATAAACTGATTTAAAAAATAAAACAAAAACTGTTAAACAATTATTTCTCTACCACTCCACATCCTACATTATCATGCAACGCGCTCGCTAACACACAAAAGTTTTTGTATGCATATAACTACCACGTGCACAAGCTGCACACGATTTCGCACATTCAAACAGCGCTGCAGACGACTTATGCACATTGCATCGAACGGCTACTCAAACTGCGTTGAACGTTACCAGCTGGCACACGCGGTGCTACAGGCGCTAATGCACATTGCGCATAAACTCAAACAGATCGCGCAAACTCAAGCAGCGCTGCAGGTGGCGCACGCAACCTCCAGCAGCGCACGCACAAGGAGTGCGAGGGAGCCACAGCTCCTGCTTGCCCATTGGCTGCAGCAGGGAGCACTCCACCCAAAAAGAGAGGCTGCTCGCCGCAGAGAGGGAGTGGGACGAAATCGCCTGGCGACGTGGCGACTCGAGCCCACCTGGGCTGGAATCGCTATAGCTTATCTACTGTAAGGCCTTAAACTTTTCCTTTAAAAAATAATTTACAAAAAACTACACAATATTTTGCAAGTTGGTAATCTGATTTTTGTAAAGATAGTTGGGAGCTATTAAGTCTTAGCGTGATATAAAAATTTGTTGAGCAAGTTTTGTTTACGTAATTCTAAATATTTTTAATCTGAAAAGTTTTTTGCAATTTTTTTCAATTAAAATGTTATTAACGTTAAATAATAGATTTTTCAAGTATCTTATTCATACATACGATATTTGATGACGAAACTAATGACAGTTGTGAAATGTCTCTAGCAGCAGTAGGAATGGAGATATCGGCAGGATTTTTTAAAGTTGTTAAATAAAAAAAAATTTTCCACTTTTTTATTGTTTTTTAACTATTTTTTCCATGTTTCTAAGAAAATTTTGCATAAAAATCAGTTTTTGTATTTCTGCTAGTAGTCTTACAGTTGCAAAATACTCCAGGACATGGACTACATAAAGGTAGTTGGACAACCATACAGTAAAGAAATGTACAAATGTGTACGTATACATGTAAATATATTTGCCCGAAGGTGGAGTCAAGATGATGTGGCACTCTAAAGTGAACGCATGAGCTGTAGAAATTGGATTTGCCCTTATCACTGCATGTTGTGCACCTGTCACACCTATAGTCTTTAGTCCTGATATTTGGAATACGTAGAGTCAAGTATACTTTAGATTTAAAGTCAAAGCATTAAAATATCCACAGGTTTCTTTTGATGCTTGTGTTAATACGCTTAAATGCCAGGAAGTTCAATAAGTTGAACTTTACAGCATAAATATTAGATTAAAATTAACATGACAGAGTGTGAGAACCAAATGAAACGTCTGCCTATATAAGTTAAATGGCCTTATATATAAAAAAAAAGTTTTAACCAAATGCATACAATATGAAACAGGTACATATTACTGGTACAAGTAGTATTTGATGATCTTCATCTCAAGATACAAGTATACCACATTAATTAAAAAAAAAAAAAAAATCATTTTCAGTTAAATCCATATGTAAGATTGTTTGCCTCAAATTGCCACTACAAAAAGGTTACTAGCATCAAAAACATACAATCATATAAACGCAATTATTATAACTCTAGCATGAGCCTACCTCATATTTCTTGCGGGGAAGTTTTAAAGGGAACATCGTACGAGAATTCAAGGTGTAATTGCAAGACTATAATTTAAGTGGGATTCACAGAAAAATAAAACCAACAGGAGTTTTAATAACATGGGCGCAAAGTAAAAAAAATTTTGCTCGAAGAGCAAAATTCATGTATGTTTGTGCTTAAGATGCAAACGACGTTTTTTTCCAAGGGCGTGAAGTCGTAGCTAATTACTTTGCACCCTAGGAAAAAAAGTACTTTGGGCCTATGAGAGTTTGAATAGTAGTTTTCCTACGAATTTGAAAAGTCTTTGTATGCGAACCGAGAGGTTTGCGGCCCAAGCCGAAGGCGAGGTTCGTAACGAGGTTCGTAAAGGAGACTTTTCGAACGAGTATCGGACTACTTTTTTGCCCGAGGAAGTACCAGCCTCCCAAAACAACCCAAAAGGGCGGAAAAGTACTTTTCCACCCATAGGCATAAATTGATTAAAGGGACAAAGTGCAGCTTAAAGGGTGCAAAGATTTTGTACCTACGATAAGTAAAGATACGTATAGGTTAAGATAAAAATACTTTATATTACCAGAATATTATAACACAATGAAGTGCCAAAGAATACATCACAAGTGCTGATTAAGTATGTAAGGTAAATGTTTAATAAGGCATGGAATAAAAAAATCGTTACAACGATTCTAAACTAACGTTTATTCAACTCATAATTTATAATTGTGTCGATAAATGTTTTAAAAAAAATTACATGAAATGTTTTTTAAATGCATGTCAATTAAGACATTATATTACTAGAATTTCGGTAGAAATAATCGTTTCATTCTGAAATTTTCAGTGCTATTATATCGTATGGAAAATCTTACTTATATTTTATTAAAATTCAAAGAAAAAGTGAATAAGAACTTTTATCAAAACATAAAAAATAATAGAAAGTGCTTTTAATTTGTCTGAATGAAGTAATTGTATGAATTACTTTAATCGAAAATATTCTGAGACCTCAAATTTGTGTGATTGATTGTTCAGTTATTCTTAGATTTAAGACGTACAATTGGCTAAATTATTTATACTAAACTACTTTATTTTCTGATATCACAATTTTTAACTCACAATTATGAAAAAAAAGTTTAAATATTGGTAAAGCATTTAACAAAATAGCAAAAGAAATTTTAGCAAATAGACAATTAATATCAAATGATTAACTAAACTAAACATCCCAATTTTATAATTTTACTAATAACTGACTACGATCAGTAAAATAAGAATAGATCCTACAGTATATATGTTTGCAGTGGACCAAAGACATTTCAAAGATGGTTTGATCCAAGTCAATAGGTGGAGCCCAGGAGAATGGAACATGCGCAGCCTAAGCCACGTATCTAACCTCAGCTTCTCTATGTATTACCTTAAATCACTACATGTTTAATTGTATAAGATAATTATATACATATTAGCTATAACATATGTATCTAATTATTACATCTTTCATTAATACAACAGTTACTATTATTACTATTACTACTGTATTCCCATCAAGTAGAGTAATGTAAGTACCGTGCGTCTTCTAATTCACAAAGTAATACCATTATAAAAATAACTCTTTATTACAAGTAGGATTTAACTATTGTAACATGACTTCACTGCTCAATGAAATGATCTCAATGGAATCTTTATTTTTTATTGAGCTTTTATCCTTTATAAAAATAATTTTTGTAATTTTTTCATTATTTTTACATTTTTTTCCGGCCTTATATTCTTAGAATTAAAATAGCAAAGCAGTTGCTTGTGAATATTTATAAGAATTTATTTAAGATAAAACTGTTTCCAGGGAAAGTAGAATCCAAAATTAACTTTCGAATTCAATCACCTACTTTAATTGAAGGAACTTTTTTTCATTTGTTCAGAGTATTACGAAAGCAGAAAAAAGTTATTTAAGGCAGAATACCCTGAACAAGATACCTTTGTTTGGACGTCTTAAAAACGGTCTTGTAATTAAACTTTTTGAATTAGATACGTAACGTATAATATATCCATAAAAATACAAAAAGAAGATATTGGTATGGATATATATTAATGCTTTCTACTAAAATCATTGTATTGGCTAATTGATTTTCTTTAACGCCCACCAGTTTTCTACTTGTGTACAGGTTCTAATACTGTAACAACTTTCATTATTTTTTTCCACCTGATATTACATAATAACTGTTTCATAAACTACATTACTGTTTCTAAAAGTCTTGACAGCATAATTAGAAGTGAATCAATATCTGTAAAAAACTGTACACTATTAGTAGAGTGGATGCGAATTATCTCTAAGCTCGCCGAATTTTTGTTTAATTTTATCTATATACTGTTTAAGTATTTCTTTTTCAACAATAGTGCATTTGCATCTTGACTTATCGTGAGTTTTTGGAATATTGGTGGATTCATTAATAACAACTTTTTGCTTGACTTTTAGTTAGTTCATAAATTCAGAATTGTAATAAAATTATTTTCAAAAAAAAGGTAGCAACCTTTTCTCGTTTTATGGTCAGCACATTACTTTAATAAATAAGTTATTTTTAAAAGAGCTTTCGAGTAATGCGAATGTATATTTTGTGGATTCTGATACTTATATTATAGTAGCTCTTTTTCAAGATCGAAGAATCAAAAAAAGCAGTACTAGAATATTGCAAGAATTTACAGTTTAATTTATAAGCCAATAAGTTCAAAATATATTCAAGTACACAATGATGTATTACAAGTGTTTATTTCAATGATAATACATATTTAACCACTAAAATAAGATTTTTCAGTCCCAAACAGCATATAATATAAGTAGCAAATAATGCTTTTTTTACAATTTCATAGAAAAAAAGAAAATTTTTCATATGAAATGGATATAATTGTCCTTAAGATTCTATGTATTCTTGTCTGTTAGTATCGACAATTTTTCCCTTGCAGGTAGCGTTGTTTCAAATTGCTGCACGAAGCGAATACAATTGATGTTACTTCGCATGACTAACAATAAGTAATTTAAAAATTTTAACTATGATGATTTATTATGATGTAAAAATACAAATCCTCAGTTAATATCAAAGATAATGTTTCATTTTTTAAATAAAAAAAAAAAGTCATCGTTAGTTAGTACATAAAATTTTAAACCATTAATATTACTATAAGGACTGTGGAAGCTTGCAAGTTTTTAATATCTCTCACGGCTACTCTGGTTTTTTAAATCTTTTTTCAACGATTTCTTTTAATAACACAAACTATAAGTCACATTAGTGTAGTTTGATATTTTTTAGATTTTTATAAAAGAATGTAAAAAAGAGGAATTAGATGCATATTTTTCCTACTTTTTAAAGTTTTTCTCTTATCATGAAACGTCAGAATGAAAATAATCAAATTCTCAGTTTTCTTAGACCTCCAAAAAGGCATAGTATCGTGATCAAGTCCTGCTTAAATAAAAGTATTGACATAGGGGTAAATGACCCAATTACTGTGCGCTGAAATTTTCGACTGTTCTAAACTATTCATTTCTCGATGTTTTTCGATGTAAATTAAAGCAGTTTTATATTATCTTTATTTGTAGCATCTAATGCCACTAAAACGAGAAACATTTTTCTGTTATGTTAGTAATTTTTTTAAAAATAATTGTTTTAGAGCTGATATCACTTGTTTGTATTACTCCGCATAGTTTTCAAACCAGCATCAGTTACTGCGCCCCAACTACTGCGCAGATATTTCCCGTAAGGTGTGCATGTTGAAGTCCAGATCTAACTACTGCGCACCAATTACTACGAACGACTACGAACTTTTGTAGGTTGGATTCGTTAAAAGTCATTTAGTTCTACAATTATGAATGCCATTATGCAAAGTAATATTCAGGTTGGAACGTTTTTAATGTTTTAACGTGTTACAATGTCTGGAGTACACAAATTTTCGAGTCTGTTCGTCTCATTTTGTGTATTATTACTGTCAAGTACGCAGTAATTTCTGCCTGCGTAGTAATTGGATCATTTACCCCTATATTATTTTGAATCATCGCAAAATATTGTACAATGTATACTTAATTTAGTACTTATAAAATAATTGTTTTTCGGGGAAACACAACACGAACTATAGATCTTTTAATTGGTTATAACTCCTTACAGAAAATAAAATTAAAAACCTGTCAAAATTTTATAAAAAAAGTATGTGTTTTGCACAAAATAAATCTTACTCATTGAATTATTATTATTTATTTATAAAAATATCAGGCATTAAAAAATAGTTATTAGAAATTAGTTAATGAAGTGAACATTTCAGACTGATAATATTTATTATTGATTGATTATATACTCTTAGTTGATGTTTTCAATAGTTATTGTCAATTACTATTCATACATGGTTACTTTTGTTTTAAATGTGAACTTTAAGGTAGAGTTTCATTTCAGCATTCAGAGACAAAAAAAAATTATCAACAACCATTTACAATGTATAAAAATTATTATTCTTTACTTAGAAGTTGCATAGTAATTAATAACAACTAAATATCGTAAGCTATAATTTTTAATTAGTTACAATTCATTAAATTTATAAGTTTTTTTAAAAACTTTTATGTATGTTATTTGAGACGGTAAATATTATTTAAGATATTATTTAATAACTGATGGTAACTGTTACTTAATATAATTTTTTTTCTCAAGTCTAGATTTCATTATTTTTTGTTATCGGTTATTACCACTTCTCGTCTGTTACTCTCTAGTATGATTTTCACTTGTACGAAAACAGATTATTAGGGATTAAAAGAATTTTTCCGAGTCTTCTTGCATGTGCATGAGCATGTGTTAAAACTTTTTAACTGTTAATAGTGAGTTTCATTATATAATAGCGTACGTTCTATTTTATGAAATTGTGTGTGTTTGCAGTGACAACAAACAAGTGGAAATTGAGCTGAAATATTAACTTGTAATTGCGTTTTTATCTCTTTTTCTGAAATAATATTAAGTTATTCTTCCAAAGCTAATAAAAAACTAGAAATTGAAAATTGAAAACTTCATTTTATATTTTATAGTTACGTTATTTACATGCACTGCAAAGGCGAGCAAGTTTCACCAAAACATTTCGATATACATTGCCATATTTCTATAGAATGTGGGTATAGATGTAAAAGATTTGGAATTATTACTGTAAAGTTTAATGAAGAATTTTGTCGATGACTAACTTAATCATCGGATGCACACAAAATAAACTATTTATGTATACCCGTATAAAATATCAACTTAAACTTGTCCGTTAAATACATGGCTTAGAAAAAAAATAGGTTGAATGCTTGTGGGACTGTTCTTAAATTCTGGTATATGCATGGTAATAAGTTATTTTTATGTATTTCTACTACTATATATTATCATTCATATCTAATATTACATTCAATGTTACAATGTTAGGTTTGGTTGCTTGATTATTTTGATAAATAATAATGTTATGTAAAATTATATTTTTGCTTCTATCATCATGGTGCTGATTATTTTTTTATTATTTATCATGATAAATAAAAATGAAATTTGCGAAAAATGTACAAGTACTTAAGAACCCCAGCACACACACACACACATATATATAATTATTATTCATCATCACCCCTAGGCACAGACATGGCCTTTCTTTTACACAAGAATAGTGTTTATTAGCCATTGGTGCAGATCTGAGTTATGACCAGATGTTTACACGTATAAACACGCATAAACACTAGAACAAACTCAAACACACTTATAATCACGTTAACGAAGCATCAGAGAAAAAGTTAAGGTAGTCGATATCACCCACCACTTTTTAACTTCGGTTCTCTTAAAAAAAATGTATGTTACAGATTAAATTTTTTTTTTCGCAATAAATTATAAAAAAATATTCCTACCACATTAGTTTTTGAGATAATAAAGATGCAAGTTCAAAATTTTAACACAGGTTACAATGGGACTTTTCGAATACAGGCAAAAAAAGCTACTTAAGTAACTAAGAAAATTCTGAGAAATATACCTTTGAAAAATTTACAATTCATACTATTTCATACAATTTTAAAACTGTTGGGTTACCAGTATAAATACGAAGTAGTGAATCATCCCGTAACAAAATTTCTGCGCAATGTGGTGCAAGATATCCTACACCACATCTTACAAATATACTACACGAAATCTTATAGGATATCGTGTAAGACTTCTTGCACGATAGTGTACAAGACATTCCCCACAACTTTAAGCAAGATTTTTGGCAACTAAAAAATAAAGAAGTATAAATTGTAATCCATGTAATTTTAAATTTTTTCTGCTTAAAAGCTGTTAGAAAAGCTAATATAAGTAGTAAAAAAAAAACATCTCTATATTCCAGTTAGGGGATTTGAACCTTTTGGTCCGGAGGACTCGTAGTAGAGTGTCTAACCCACTTGGCCAGAGTGGATTGGACATTAGGTAAAGAATTTACGTCCTTATGTTTTTTGTTACGATTGCAAATTCCCGCTGGGGTCTAATAAGTTTATTGTCGTTATCACAACAAAGTTGTAAATAACCTTTTCCTCTTTAACACATTAATCTGGGTATCGAAAACTAGCAGAAAAGATAATATTTTTCACTTATTTATACAGTACTCAAATAACTTACACAAGTTCTTACAACATAAGTTTATACATAAAATAAAGTTTTTTTAAAAAGTATTTGATTTAAATAAAAAGTGGAAAAACGTTTCT
>NW_019379695.1:191191-226795 GCF_000648655.2 Copidosoma floridanum
ATCGTTTTGTTGAAGAAAGAAATTGTGAAATATGGTGAAAAAGTATCATATAGGGTTTAATTTGCATTCTTATTAATGCACGTTAAATTAAAATAGCAAAACAAAAAAGTTTTTAAAACATTAATGTAATTTATATTTAGTTCTATACTTTTGAAAACACGAAACTTATTTTTACAATAAATAAATTGTCATCAAGTAATGCTTCTCAATCATTTATATTATTTAAAAATTGTGTAAGTTGTCTCACTTTAGTATGCTGAAATGTAATGGGATTGAAATCTTTTCAATACTACTACACAAAGTAAATACATACATATTTATACACATATTTAACAATTTTAAAGGTACTGTTCATGAAGATACAATATACAATACTCATGACAGCGACAATAATAATTTTCAAGAAGTATCGATTATTTACTGTGTTTTTGTTCTCAGACTCAAGTTTTTAAATTGTTTTTACTATAAACATTATAGGTACCTGCTTTACTACTCTCTTTAAATATACCTGTATGTATAATCATCAAAACAAATTTCATTAATGGAAATCACATATATTTTGAGATTCTTAAAAAAAATGGTATTCTTGTTTTATTTTAAATAAACATACATTCATGAGTTTTCTTTGAAAAAGCAGAGAAATGATATTCTGACCTTATGTACACCTTTTCAAACCATCATACATTAAACAAAAAATTTTCAGTCTATTATAGATGCATAAAATGTTCTAAGAAATAGAAACTAACAATTAAATAAGTCAGTTAATTAGAAAGAAAGATTATGAAAATATATGTGTCTAAAGCCCGATAAATCATATTTTTTAATTATTTGAGGTTGATTATTTAACTTTTATAGTCAATAGCATCATACATTATGGGTAAAATTAACACTTTTATTTGACATTCATTATATAAACGTATTGAAATTTAATCTTTAGTACTAGAGCTGTGAATTATTTGCTTTTTGCAGTGCAGAAAAACTGTAGCACTAAAAAAACTTTCATAATTATTTAAAAAACTTTTTGTTATTCTGTTAAATCTTAATCTTTATTAATAAAAATGTAAAACAAAATGAATATGATCTTCTTTTACAATTTTAATGATTTATTTTTACTAAACTATGTAAACAGAATTATTATGATTAAATTTATGAAAAATAAAATTACTTAAATTGAGTTTTACATGAAACAACATTTAATAAAGTTTCTATGTTCTTACGAAATAATTTTGACAGGTTTTGAGAAGAGTTACAAAAATATCAATTTTCTTGTGTAAATCGAACAATTTTTAAAACAAATTNAAAATGTAAAACAAAATGAATATTTTTTTTTTTACAATATTAATAATTCATTTTCACTAAACTATGTAAACAGAATTATTATGATTGACTTTATGAAAAATAAAATGACTTAAATTGAGTTTTACGTGAAACAACATTTAATAAGGTTTCTATGTTCTTACGAAATAATTTTGACAGGTTTTGAGAAGAGTTACAAAAATATCAATTTTCTTGTGTAAATCGAACAATTTTTAAAACAAATTTTTAATTAATTCAACAAAACTGCATAAAATAACATTTGATGATGTTATTATGTTTTTAAGATAATGCTTTTGTACAGTCTTTTATTCGAGTTAAGAAAAAATTTTCCTAATTTTTGTTTCAATCAAATAGTTTTAAAAAAAACTTTATTTTATGTATAAACTTGTGTTGTAAGAATTTATGTAACTCATCTGAGTCCTGCATAAATAAGTGAAAAATATTATCTTCCCTGCTGGTATTCGATACCCAGATTAAAGTATCAAAAAGGAAAAGGTTATCTACAACTTTGTTGTGACACTCACAAGAAATTTGTTACACTTTTAAATATCGACCAAGTTTCCCTTGAAATAAAAAGTATATGTAAAGTATAAGTAAAATCCATGAATGAAAAGTAGTTGTAAAATCAATTACTAGATTTATTGTTGACAAACGTGTTAAGAGACACGAAACAATATAAAATGTACATTTATAAGATGTTAATTATCAATTAGGTAACCAAGGTGGTAAATATTATTCATAAAATGATGAAATAATAAACATAAATTTCAGATGTACCTCATAAAAACGTAAATTTATTTCCGAGTATCTAATCCACTCTGGCCAAGCGGGTAAGACACTAGACTACGAGACCTCCAGACAAGGTTCAAATCCCTCAACTGGAGCAAAGAGATGCTTTTTTTTACTACTTATATTAGCTTTTCTAACAGCTTCTAAGCAGAAAAAATTTAAAATTACATGCGTTACAATTTATACTTCTTTATTTTTTAGTTGCCGAAAATCTTGCTTAATATCGTGTAGGATATCTTGTAAGATATCATGTACATGTTGCACGATATGGTGCAGAAATTTTGTTACGGGATTCAACAATTATCATTTAACTTGTCTGGTGCATACGTGAATGTCTCAAATATTTGGCAACAGAGCAGCCGCATATATATATCCACATGCGAGAGTGTGTGTAGCAAATGTATGACGACTATGACGAGCTGAATAGCTGATCGACACTGTTGCCATATCTCAGCAGAACGTAATAATGGGCCTTTTATACATTTGAGTGTTATGCATGTTTTGAATGCACTAACAGATGATGCATTGAAGATAGGCCTGTGGGTGATAGACTCTACCTTAATCGACTTCCGAAGATCAACAGCACAGGCAAAACGGTGAGACTTTAACGGTCACCAATCCAAGTACTAACCGCACCATATGCTGCTTAACCTTGGGCATCGACGAAACTGCAACTCTACTGCTGCACCACCACGACCACTATGTATATTCTTTAACATTGAAGAGCTTCTTGAGTTCAAATTTCAGCGTACCCCACATCCTCAACAAAATTTTGTTCTTTTTGTGGTGGTATTGGAATGCTTAGGCACGCGCATGCTAGCTTCTGTTCCTCTACACATACTTTGCAAATGCTCTACTTGGTCGTATTTGTTACACTTACAATTTTTAAATTTGCACTTATTCGCAAGGTGTCCCCTGTAACCACAACAATAACAAACCTTGGGCGCGTTGCCCGTTGACTCCTTGGGTGACCCTGTTTTCATCGATTTCTCAGAAACGAAATTGCATGAATCAGCGCTTCCTTGACTGCATGTTCGCCACATCTCTCACTACTGCCTTGACTGCTGTTTCCATCTTTCACGTGTTGGTGCGTTAGTTGCTTTTTCCTAAGAGTCTCTTTTTAACGTTTTCACTCGCGATACCCCAGACAAGTTAATCGTGGAAGTGATTGTCCAAACTGGCCCCAAAATCGCAGTAGGTTGCTGCACTTTTTAGTCTCACCACATACGATTTACCATCTTGACCATAGGATTGTTTACACTCCTTGAACTTAAAGCGTTCCATTATCACGCTCGGCGCCGGTTGTAGGTGGTTTTTGATGGTGGCGCATAATTAATCTAATGACTTCGTTGCCGGCAGCTCCGGCGAACAAAGGCTCCTTAAAAGTACGTATGCCTGGTTTTTTAATAACGTTAAACTGAAAGAAAAATATAATAAAAATTACTGCGCTGGAATGGTAATCTGGTATCATTCCGCCGACTAGGGACTTTTTACTCTGGCCAACCTAGTTTTTACTATTCCGGGCAGTAATTTCTATTGTACAAACACTAAAAATTATTGTTCCAATAGTAAAAAGTCTTTTTCTAACTGGGCTTTTACTGCTTTATTTTCTTTGTTAGGCGTCGCAACGGATTCGGCGAATAAACTCCACTCGGATGGGTTGAGCTTTTCCATCGGTTTTGAGTTCCACGTCATGTTACTCGTGTTCGTAGTTGACTTTCTGACCGAACTATAACTGTCCTTATGCTACTCGTATTTTATCCTCGTCACCAATGTAATAAATGATAGTAATGACTTGTAATTATTCTTTATTATTATTAGCACTGGCACAATCAAGAGGTATGTTACTGATGAACGTTCACAAAGATCTGAGACGCAGCTCAGGTGACTGTAGTGATTTGAGCCGCTGGCAGCTCACGTCGCTCACGCACACGTACACACGTTGCAGCCTACGCGCATGTATATTACACATGTGTGACTGGATCTTTATTTAATTTAAGTAAAAATTTAGACGCGTGGAATGAGTGCTGAACAGTCTTATCGTAAGAAGAGTGTACGAAGAGACGAGCCCTTGTGAGCCTTCACCTACAGAGAGAATTAGGCAGTTATTGTAAATGTACTTTACTTATACCACGATGTCACTCTCACAATTTTAATAGTTAGATAGCTGCCTATTTATTTTTGTGACAAGTGTTGAGGAAAGGGAAGAATTGAAAAGACAGTATCTCATTGACAGGTTTGGAAAATTTCTGCTAGCTCAATATGCTAGCAGATCACGGCTCCCAGATTTTCGGGAGTTCGCCGCATGCGCAGTGCGCAATTACCCTCTCTCCATAGAGCAAGCTGCCTTTTGAACGCTTGGTACATGCGACGAGTCGTCACTATAGACAATTTCAACGAAGCAAAATAAAAAATTTTGTTTATTAAAAAAATGCTTGTAGTTCTTTTTTTTTTTTTTTTTTTTTATGTACGTTATACACAAAGTGTCATGACACGTTTATGTCATTATGTAAGCTCATGTATAACGTTTCAATACTAAGACATAATTTTTTAAAATATGTATAACGTTCATTGAAAAAAAAAAAATGGGTCGTGGGACCCACGATAGAAGTGAAACTTCAAGTATCAAATGTTGAACTGATTCTATACAGAAAATTATATGAGGATCAATCATATATGTTACTGCTACGAGTTAAGATAGACCAACAACTTTATAAAGATAGACCGCAAATACGAATTTGAGGTTATGTAATCATAACAAATGACACCTCAATTTGTGCGTCTCAATAACTCATATGTCAGAAAAGTACAACTAAAATACGAATTTGAGGTTATTTAATAACAAATAATACCCCATCACACACGTAGCAAGGGGGACGTGTCAGGGAGAGAGAGAGTAGCTGGAGTTGGAGTAGTAGGGATGTCTGTTAGTATAGCATGTGGTGGCAAGGGGGACGCGGAGAGAGAGAGAGAGCGGCTGGATTGGTGGGGGGCTCAGAAATTTCGTGTCACTCGAAAAAATTCACAACGTGCCGTAAGAAGTTCCACTTCAAAAAAGATTTAAATAAACCATAAAAGTGAGGAGAGAATGATGTTCGTGTAAAATGTTAGAAGTTACTATATAGTACATACAAATGTTAAGTACATACTTGCTAAATAGCAAAAGTTCATTCAATGCAATAAAATTAAATGTATATTCTATGNCAACAAACCAACAAAATATTTTTTTAATACAAAAACCTAACGTATAAAAATTTTGCAGATGGAAAAAAAAAAAATCATCAGTGAGATTCGAAAGCTGGCAAGTTTGGCAGGGGCAAAAGACTTAGCCCTCGCAGCTATCGTCGAAAGTACTCTTACTTGACAAAATGTCATATTCAAGTTGTAAGAAGTGGGCGGGGCTTAGGTTAAAGGTCTGGGTAGGGGGGCTCTCCCGCTCCAGCTTGCTCTATGGAGAGAGGGTGATTGCGCACTGCGCATGCGGCGAACTCCCGAAAATCTGGGAGCCTTATAGCAGATATATATAACCCTGAACATACTATGTGCAAAGTTTAAGCCACGCAAGTAGTCAAGAAGTATAACCATGTAGGGAATATTAAGAGAATACCAATACTATTATTTTATGCTTAGCAGACGTTATCTTTACTTCTAATGAAAACACATCGGCATTTCTCTACCATATGAATGGTTTCGTATTGCATAAGCTGCATCTAACGCTATACTCATCTTAATAGCCTCACGGATGTCCACGGGGTTCGTTTATATATCAGTCTTAAATCTTAAAAACGTATTTGAGTAAAGTACGCAAGAGTGAGATACATAATATATAAGCGTATTAGTATACTAGTTATCCTCTCATGCTATTGTAAACTCAAATTCTTCAACTTAGTAAACTGGTACAGAACCTTCCTCTGAGAAAAGAGCAACATGCTATAATCATTATAAGAATGCTATTGAAAATCTTAAATCATTTTAACATTTCAGTATGCTTCATTATTTATTCATTTGTTTTAGTGTATCCACAGTATTAGATATAACAGTAAAAGTAAGTCTGTCATTTCTAATGCATTTAAAAGTATATATTTTTATTACCATTCAACATCTTCATACATGTACTGTTTTGGTGTGTATTGCTGTGTTACTTTGCAAATATTTGCTATTGTCATTAGAGAGTAAAAACAACCTGAGATTTATTGTGACCCATTTACTTATACAGCAATGAAGACCAACATTTTACATATCTTATGGAAACTATTGTGCACATTTCTGAACACAGTTGGAAATACGCATATAATGAAGAATAATTTTCAAAAGATGTTCGATTAGTCAAGAAGAGTACGATCGACCCATTCGGTGCACGGTTATACATTCAGGCCACTTCTAGTACTTTTTCTTGTAGTGAAGTCTCGTAAAATACATTATATTGGATTGAAAACTATAATTGTTTAATGGACCCTTGAACTATAAAAATTTCAAAAGAAAATACTCTACAAAACTATAAAATATAATCAGTAACGGTTAACAAAATTTGTACTTCCAATGTTTTCTGTCGATCATAGGTCAAAAACGGGATTTTGGTCATGGAAATAAACGTTAACCAATCTCTTGGTGCTATAAAAAATATTAAAATTCATTCGTAAATCTCGTATATTAAGAGTTAAATCTAGTGGGAAAATTATTGGTTTACATAAACTATGACATGCTGACAATCCAAAACACGTTCTACAGCACCGTAGTTAAGGCAATGACGCCTAATTTTAGTGTCAAGAAAGAAACCAGATGACACTTCTAGTATTTGGGTTCTAGAGGCAGTTTGGAAACGTTTTTGTCATTGCACAATAACCACAAAATCGGAGGAATCGAAAATAGAGGGAGGGGGGTGTTGAAAGGTGAAAAAAATCGTTAGTGACTGAATGAAAACGTTTTAGCATTTTAGTACACATACCAACTAATGTTTCAAAAAATCGTCATCCGAAATCTACGGGTGTTTTGCGCATACTGATTTTTTGAATAAGAGAAAGAAAAATCGCGCCGAAACCAGTCGGAACTTAATGTAGATGTTTTTTTTTGCAGATAACACAAAAAACACTTTCATCCGTTTTTTTTAGGCAGTTTATAAGAAATTTAAGCTTATAGTTCGATTTTTTACGTCATTTTCGTTAAAAATCGTTAAAAAAATTGTTAATATTGTTTAAAACAGATGACGTCTTTTAAACATGTTCTTGGGAGATCCAACTAGTACATTTATCAATGTCATCCTTTTATATTATGTTTCACCCCATTTTCCAACCTCTATAGAGGGTGACATTATTGAACGTCTTTCGTACATAGAGATATTATCACATGTATATCTAAAGAACGCGCGGTGGCTCGGTCGGCTAGGTCGTGGATTGGCATGCGGGAGACCGTGGTTCAATTCCCGGCCATAGTGCGACTTTTTTGGGCAAGTATCGCTGTGATTTTTTACATGTGCTTTTTCACCACGCAATGCTCCTCGAGGAGGGTTTTATGCGACCTTCTCGCAGCAAAAATTGCCTAATTTCCCCTTACCCCCCTCCCAGTAACGGGAGGCCTCCTGTCCCATTCCTTGTCCCTTACCCAAGTGCTAAGTGCCCATAGTAGTGCCCTTATTAAAGGAGCCGAACGTAGAGCACTATAATGTAAAAAAAAATATATATATATATATCTCATATCTCGATGCTTTCGTATCCTTTCAAAACTGCTTGCAACCTCGCTTTTACGCTTAATATCACACGAAAATAGGTAAGTTAGAGTAGAAGTATCAGTTAGCATGAATTGGTAGAAATTTAAGGCCAATTGCAATATTCAGTTTTATGTGCAGTCCTTTATTTATGGGGTGAATATTCGGAATGTTTCGACACACTTCACTCTATTGCTATCAATCGTGTTCTGCATGACATTATATCCACTCAACGATTAGAAAAATAACATTTTTCTGCTGCACGGAGGTATATGGTAATTTTTAAAAAACTTCACAATCAAAATATGTCTATCGTAGCTAATTTATGAAATAAACAGATTTTTGGAGACGTAATCAGTTTATCTCAATCTCCGTATAAGCTCGATAAACGATACGCAATTTTAACAATCTTATTTAAGGTGGCTCCTCACTCAATCAAAACACTGGAGTATTAAATGATATTTTAAAGGATGATTTTTGAAGGTGCAAGGAGTCTTTTCCCTAAATTTGAGACCTCGTCACCACCAAAATTGTTGAAAAAAACTAACTGGAAAATAGACTCTGTAACATAGCCTTTTATGGAGGATCGTCAAATTGGTGGCGCAGGTTGTATGATATCTCAGCAAAGATACTGGAGTTCTTAATAGAAAACTATGTAGCAGGTAGAAGAAATCAGAATCTTTCTAACGACATTCAGGTACTTGGACATTACCATGGGTTTTATAGGATATTTTGTGAAAATAGTAGATAACTGTGCAAGTCACAGAACAGATGAAAAGTGTGGGGCATCTGCTACACCTAAGAGCGGTAGCCCGCGTAGTTTGAATTGGTTAGAAAGTTGTACGTAAAATGAATAGGAGTTGTGGGGAATCGTAATTATAATAAAAATAAATGAGACGCTGAACAATGAAAATAATTTAATGCGGGGCTGACTCATGTACTTTTTTGACTAATAGATAAAACTAATCGAATATATCACGATAAAGTTAGGACACGGTTGTATTTACTCGTCACTAATAAATAACTTGTAGATTTTTTCTAAAGTTTTTTTGTCTTTGGTCACCCGTGGCTTATTATTAAAATTTTCAGAGAGTAAAATGCGGAGACCGTCTTTACCGCTTGTGCTGAATTCTTCTTGTAAAACTGTATTAGTAATACCAATTTCTGCCATTTTGTTTATTATTCTTGAAGACAAGTTGTCTTTGTACAGTAATAAAGTACCTTTATTCTGTACTTTAAGTACTCGTCTTTTTTGTTAGGTACTTATGCTCAGCTTATTATTATTTACATATAAGGGTTATGTTGTCAGATTCGTATACATACGTCTGCTTGGGTCACTGTATTGTACGATATAGGTCAACGGTGTGGATGTGACTAAACTTTTTTTGAAGGGACTATAGGTACCTATCCATTTTTAGTCAAGAACCTCCACAGCCAATGAAAAGCTGTGTTGCAGTTTGCTTACTCTTCTTGTGGGATTTATAGTGAGGAGCCACCTTAAACTTGTTTTACTTTCATTGTATATGACAGCATGTACATTAATATAATCTGTAATACACTTCAATTTTATATTATAAAAAAGTAATTGAGTTCTTTACATGATTTTTATATAATTGTTTTTTTTCTGCAATAGTCGTGTGGAATGATTCAAAAAGAAGATGTAACAATGACCTCGTACAGCAGAAAAATATTATTTTTCTAACCGTTAAATGTATAGAATGTAATGCAGAACATGGATAATAGCAATAGAGTGAAGCATTTGAAAACATTCCTAAATATCAATGCCGTAATAAATAAAGGGTGGCACATGGCCATTTCATGAAATTGCTTCTTAAATTTTTTCATTTTGACATTTGAATTGAAAATTTTGGACACACATTTTTCAAAGATTAATCCAAATAGGAAATGTTAAAATATTATTGATTTTAAACAACTTTAAACATAGTTTTATTAATCAAATTTATGACTTTGAGATTAGAATCATTGTCTGAAACATCTTCTAACTATTTAAGTTTTGATAAAATTTGTGAAAAACCAAAAAATCCTCAAAATGTCCGTAAATTTTTGAAGCCTGATTCATTTATTAATTTTTGAGTACTAGTGAGTTATAAGTAACTTTGTGATAAGCGCTCAAAAATGTTGTTATAGATAGGATGTCTTGCTGGAACCTTTCTAATCTTAATACAATTTGACAACATGTTTATGGTTAGGATAGTCATTAGTATCGGTTCAGCTAATGTGTATCCAACATTTTCTTCTGAATAGGTCTTCCCAAAAATGCTACATACAAATGATAAAAAACTAAGTGTGCATGCGTGCAAATTGCTCTTAAACGTTGCGTATTATCAAATCCTCTAGAAACTCTAGCGTCTTTTACTCATATGTACACTCATAGAGCTTGAAAGAAACTAAGACTGCAGATATTTTATACACAATTTTATAATAAAATATAAAGTCACTAAACGTAGAGTGTAATCAGCTACTTTTGATTATCTATTGTTAAATTTATCAATTGTAGATTGCCCTGCCATTAAAACACCACTGACTTTGACTAATTGTAAGTCTCCAGTCACTACTGAGAAGTAGTTTCACCATAGAAATGGTTTTAGAAAAGAACTAGCGTAAGTATCTGTTCTAATTCAAAAGATTGTCTTTAAAGTCCCTAAATTATTCTTGTCAAAAGATCACAGTGGTGCATTGCAGGTGCTACCAATTTGTTTCATTGCTATGGTGATACAAATTAGTACTACCCTAAATTATTCAGTGCACATTGAGCCACGTGTGTGGCCGCTTTTACACGTCAATCTAACGTTGCAAGATCTTGCAAGGATTAAACAAAATGATTAACGATTAAATAATGATTGAATTTATTAAACAAAATTGTAATTAAATTACGATATCTTTATTAAATCATACGGTTTTCATATTTACATAAAAAATAACAAAATTAACTTAATCTTGACATTTCAAATTTACAATAAAAGCAAAATTTTGATTGTTCACCGAGTAAATTTTGTTTTCAATATTAAATTACAAATTTGTTTCAAAGTTGTAAAAAAAGTTGAAAAAACAATGGTTTGCAGGACCCGTGGAAGAAGCGAAGCTCTCACAATTTTAATAGTTAGATAGCTGCCTATTTANATTTTATTTAAAAAATACAAAATTTATTAGTGCTCATTTATTATTTTATATTTATAAAAATTTGTCGCACGTAATTTCGCTGTCTTCTTTTCCGTATTTTCAGTTTTATACTTATAGATTTCTGCACCATTTGGGAACGTTACATTTACACGTTTTACCCACCTAAAAAATGGATGACAAAATTCCATGTGTATTTAAATTTGGCTTTACATAAGAGGTTTCAGATTGGTGATGCCATATGTCGCCGTATGAAGAAGCACATGAAATAAAAACCAAAAAAAAAATTAAAAAATTTTTATCTATAAGTAACTGCAGAATACTCTAACCTACTATACTTTTAAGTTTCAAGCAGTTTTTTTATTATTTGCATAAACGGGGAAACGTCCTTAACGACCTAGTTAATATATTTTCTGGCAAGTAACTACGTTACCAATATCTCGAATAACGTGGATAAGCATACCAAAATACTAACCTAATAAGTGGTTTTTAAAGGGATTTTAAAAATCATTTTAATGTTTAAATCTGTAAAAAGTGTTTTAACATGGGTTGAAACCTTACGCGATTACTTCTTGAATAGTTTTTTATCATTCCTGTAAGCTTTATTGACATGTATTACTTGTATCACAGTTTTTAATGCAGGTTCCTCACCCGTCTCATAAAATTCTATGTTAAACACGCTTTTTTTTCGTGTAATTTCTTAGTATTTAATATTATAATACATGCTAAAAAACATAAGTGGATTCAGAATAGTCTTAATATTATTTTTTTCAATTTTCATAAGATTCTGTTGTTATTTTATACAAGTAGGCATCGTCCTTAACTAGCAAAAAATTTGTAAGTATATCATGCTTTAAAAATAACTAGAATCAATGAGGATAATTTTTAATGTAAATATTTTTCAAAATGATCATAGTTCTATCCACTATTACATACTAAATCATTTTAATAATTTCTTCAACCAATAGCTGTTTTCTTTAAATTTTGAAAAGTTTTAAAAATTCTATGGAGAATTATTCTGTAAATTGTACCTATGTAGGTATATACAATTACTAGATATATATAGACAAACTTGGATGTGTAGGTAGGGTCAAGCTCTTCCTCCGTAACATCACGCCACCATCTAACACAACGCGTTTGCCAGTGTTTATCGATATTTTATTTTTAATATACTCACATGTTATTTTTAAATTTTTTACTTCACCTGTTTTATTTTCGAGTTTCTTGTCTAATTTCACTTATAAATTTTCATACCGTCCGGTGATGCCAAAAGAAAAAAAAATGTGGAATCTGCTTTGTTTGGGGGCAAATGGATAAACCACTTGATTCAGCATGTTTCGTCCCGGAGCTGTTGGTAGACTTGTCAGTAAGGCATATCTAACAGCTTCTGTCTTAGACACCTGCGCTGGGTGCTCTGGCTCGTCTTAGAGGTCCTATATATACTAACCATGGTCAACTCCTGCCACTTACGGGCAAGCTAGTTTATACGTACTAGACGACTAGCGGATGGTTATAGAAGGACAACCTAGTGTTTTATAGTCCCCACAAAGAGAGCGTGCACGCGTCTGTTACCGTACTATATTTATGCTAAAATCTGTCTAACGCGAAAGCTTGCGGTGGTTGGGAGAGAAACAGGAACGAAGGGGGCAACAAAAAGTGTGACGCTTTCCCCTATTTTCGTCAAGGGAGGGCCATACAAAAGAAACTTCGATTCAAAAAAATTTTTTGTAAGACCCGTTTTTTCAACTTATACAAAATCAAGTACGAGGTGCAACACTATTTAGAAGTGAAAGAACGCATAACATAACGACTTGAAAAACCTTTAAAAAAATGCTACTGAAGAGGGTTTCTAGGAAACAATTTCTTGGTTTAGTAATTTTCCTAAAGAGGCTAGTGTCATAGTACTTTTTTTTGCAAATAGTACACGGAGGGAGAAATTATGGAGCAAACGCATAGTGTCCATGCAAATGCCCCCCTTTCTTGGATCTATGTGATTGGCTCATGACGTATGTGCTTTCAACTCACGTAAGTTATAGCCCACAAGCATAAGCGCTAACCTTGGAGCAAACGCATGAAACCGCTAGCTTTTTTTCCATCTTGGAAATGCGTTTTCGGAAGAGAGGGGATACCGTCCTATAGCAGTCAGTATAGGTACATATACACTTATAGTCTACTACACACTACAGCTGACGGTACACTGAGAAAAATATTATAAAAATGACTGTACTAGAATAAAATCTGGTTCTGTTCAGTCATCTAGAGACTTTTAACTATTGGAATAATAATTTTTAGTGATTAGAACAGTAATTTTTGTTGTCATTATAATGATTTTTACTGTTTGTACAATAGAAATTACTATCCAGAATGGTAAAAAATAAGTTGGCCTAAGTAGAAAGTCCTTAGATGGTGGAATGACACCAGATTACCATTCCAGCACAGTATTTTTTATTATTTTTTTTTCTTAGTATAGGATGGTCCGAAAATGCATAGGCCCGATGGGAAAAAGCCAGTGCCTTCATGCGTTTGCTCAGTAGTTAGCACTTATTTTTGTGGGCTATAGCTTACATGCGTTGAAAGCACACACATCATGAGCCAATCGCATAGGTTCACAAAAGGGGGGGGGGGCATGTCCATCGCCACTATGTGTTTGCTCCATGATTTTTCCCTCCATGTAGTTTTCGATGAATAAGTGACGTCGTCAGTTGGGCTAGTTTGCGGCCTGAGAGACCTATAAAGCAGGACACGAGGGACGTTAGGTAGCCATGGAGTAATGGTGCTCATGCGGTGAATCCTATTGTTCCTACCAACAGCACACTAGCCTCTCAAAAACGGTAGGAAAAATACTTTTTTCGCCCTCGGGTGGTTTTGGGAGGCTGGTACTTCTTTGGGAAAAAAATCAGTTTTCCGATACTCGTTCGAAAAGTCTCCTTTACGAACCTAGTTACGGACCTCGCCTTCGGCTCGGGCCGCAAACCTCTTGGTTCACAAACAAAGACTTTTCAAACTCGTAGGAAAACTACTATTTCGTCCATCGGGCGAAGTGCTTTGCGCCCTAAGGCGAAAAGTAGTTGATGGGTGGCAAGTGTACATACGAGCGCAAAGTTGCATTTTCCGCCCTCGATACGAAAAAATGTCGCTCTCATCTCGGGCACAAAAATACAAAAACCCTGCCCTTCGGGAGCGTAGGTTGTACTTTGTACCCTAGGTAAAATATATACTATTTTATCCGTTTTAAGTTAATAAGATTTTAAAAATTGTTTTACAAAAGATATTTATATGAAGAACGAAAGCCGTAAACTTTATGGTATAAAAAAAATTTTTTGAACAAGGAAATGAGCTTTATCACTTACTTAAAGTGTCAAGATTCAGAATATATGCTTCATAGCAACATAAAAATACTACAAAAATAACTTTCTAAGGAGATAATTCTCACATATTGTTTATTTAATAAAACTAACTTAAAAGATTTTTGAAATTATATTTTAACTAAATAACGAAACCTTAAAGACAGATAATCCTGCATAATCATGGCAGAAATAATTTTATAAAAATCTGAAATTGTTGTTTTACTTTACGAGAAACAAAAATAAAACCTTTGCTTGGGCTAGAATTGCATTCTTTTAACTTTTAATAAGTGCGACCACGATAGAACGTTCTATTTAGTATCAGATTCAGCAATAAGTGTAACCGTATTAAAAAATCAGAACATAAGAAAGTCAAAAGAAGTAAATTTAATTATATTTAAGCTTTAAAAATATAAAAAAATTAAAAGTTAAAGGGAGAGATTCTTGTTGAATACTTCTCGTTGTGAAAAGAAGTAATCGAAGCATAATAATAAACAATAGTAGTTTTCGTACCTGGTGGTGCATGTTGCCAGAGTAAGTACCAGGCCCGAGGGACTCCGTGTGCTTGCCCTGGTTGGATGGACACCAGGTGCAAACACTATTTTTCCTACTGAGGGCACACCCAACTTTCAAAGTAGCACAAGGTAGGAAAAATTTTTTAATAAGCATTTTGCTAGTTCAATTTTTATATTTTTAAATGTGCTTTAGAAGCAAGTTAATTAAGAAAATTATTGTTCTTTATGAATATCTTAAGGGGCTTATTCCGTTGATCAGGAAAAGAATACACACTGATTAATAGAAAAAATGTATTTAATAGGAGAAAAAACTTATACAACGAGTGGCAAGCTGGCCACTCTTACATGTACACAACCCCATGCTTCGACAAATAGACGAGTTCTATGTTGCGCCCACGTTCATTTCAGCGCCAAGCGTCCGCATACAAGCAATTTTATTTGGCCAGAGATGTCACCGCTTGTCCATCTTTATACATGTACATATATACTGGCTGTATATGTATATTTCATGCCAATAAAGATACTATCTATCTATGTACATATATACACGTGGTTATAAATATACCATGTACTGAACACGCCTCCTTACATTTACTCCAATAAAATTTATTTATTTCACTAAATTTACCATACTTCTAGACTTTTCAAATTGCAACATACCAACAGATTTCGTAAAAATATTTGCATTATTATTTTCTGATTTTACTTTTACTACATCAATAATTATTTTTAAGTAACTTTCATGAATATAATGATAATGCACGTCATTATGTTTCGAATTTTTTATGAAATTTCCAAATTTCACAATGCTTATAGCTCCTGAACTGAAATTTTTATCGGTTCATTCAACTTTTACTTAAAAATTTCTACCAAATCTCTTATTAACTTTAATTCATTACAGCCTCTGACAAAGCAGCATACTCAGCTGAAGTCGATGACTTTATTACACTGTTTTGTTTTTGCGTTTTCCAATAAACCACATTACCTCAAAATCTTATTACAGAGCCTGATGTGGAATTTCTGTCAAGACTGTTACCTGGACAGTCTGAATCAACAAAACAATTTACTACATCTGCATTATGATATTTCTTGTACATTAGGTTCAAATCTTTTGTTAGGTAAAGATATTTCAAAATCCTTATCGCATACTTAAAATGTGTTTTATTATAACAATTTTGAAATTGACCTAAATAATAATTAACGCTATAACTTATATCAGGTCTTGTATCTGAACTAATACACAAGAATTTACTAATCAAATTTCGATATTTTAAATCATTTTCCAATTTTTCTGCTTCATCCAATGTTAAAGTTACTTTTATAAGAGTATTCTATAACCTAGCATTTTTAAACTTGTACTAATCAGTCAAAAACTCAATATCATATTTCTGATACAAAATTTTTTTATTATTCTATTAATCATAATCAACATTTATTCTCAAATAATCCTTTACTTTTCCCAAAATTTTTATGCAAAACCCTTCCTAACACTATTCTTTTAATCATATAAATAGTCTTTTGACTTTAGCAGTAAATTAATAAATTATCAAAGAAAAGAATAATATATTTTTTATCTCTTCCATAATTTGTAAAATATAAGCAGTCATCAATTTTACTATTTTTAAATTATAAACTTTTCATAAATTCATGGAAGCATTCGTACGAGGCTCTAGGACTTTCTCTCAAACCATACAATGCCTTTTACAATTTACATACCTTATTACAATCTTTTTCAAAGCCTTGAGGTTGTTTCACATACACCTCTGATTTAACTCTACCGTTTTAAAATGCAGTTTCAACATCCATCTGATCAATAATCAAATCTTTATGACAACAATAAAATAACAAAATTTTTGAAATTTGTATCTTAGCTACAGGTAAATCGATAATATCTTCAAAGATTTCTTTCTGTTGAAAATCTCTTACCACTAATCTAGCTTTAAATTTACTTTCGTTCTTTTTTGAAAAAATCCATTTTACATCCAAGACTTTTTTATCTTTTGGCTTATCTACTAATACCCAACTTTTATTCTTATTTAAACATTAGATTGCTTTTCCGTCGCATTTTTCCAATCATCAGATTCAAAATTTTTTACAGCTTCTTCAAAACTCTTAGAATTTTCTGTACTACAATAATTCACATAAATCGTGGTACATACATAGTTTTCATCAAATCTTGCTGGAAGCTTTGTGTTTCTCATCGGTCTACTTTTAATGTAATTCTCTTGATTTATATTTTTAAATTCAGTTTACATATTCTCATCATGATTTTCGTACTCAGCATCTTTAAATTCATCGCTTGACTCGGATTTGTTATCTATAATTTCATTTTTGTTCTTTAATTCATCATGATCATTATCCTTTGATCCAATAGAATATTCATCTTTTTTAATCACATCAATATGTCTAGCTTTCATACTCCTATTGATTATCAAAACTTTAGATACTACGTTCTCATAATCTACAGGGATTCCTAAATCTGCTTTTCTATCCCATTCTTACTTCCATCTCTGTTTAGGTACACGTTTAAATACCCTGCTTCCATACATTTGTAAATGTTGAATATTAGGTTTCACACCAAAGAACAAATTCAAAGGAGTTTTTAAATCATCAGTATTTGCTAGTGTCCTGTTCTCTAAATATGCTACCACGTATACAACTTCTGGCCAAAACCTTCTATTTATTCTAGCTTTAGATAACGAACACCTAGCTATTTCTATGCTTTCATTGTTGTACCGTTCAATTTATGTACATACGGTGGACATGCATCTAAAAAAATTCCTTTTTCTTCTACTAATTCAAAACTTCTTTTATTCATATATTCCTTTCCGTTATCATAACTTAACTTTTTTATTCTTTTTCCGGTAATATTTTCAACTTCTTTCATATATACCACAAAACAATCATAGACATGATCTTTTGATTTCATTGAATATACTCTGGCTATTTTACAATAATCATCGATAAAAGTTATGAAATATTTTCCCCATTTAATCTTATCACAGTATAAGGCCCATTCAGATCAGTATACACTATCTCTAATATTTCCTTTACCTTTTAAATATTATTTTCACACCATAAATTATGCATTTTAGTTTTCATACAAATAGTGCATTTCATATTACCACCCTCAATGTCTTCCGGCAGACCTTTTGCTAATTCATTTTTACATAAAATATTCAAATATTAAAAACTTACATACCCTAAAATACGATGCCATTTTTCTTTTAAAGTATTTTTTATCATTATTCTTGGTACTTTTTGTGTTATCGGTAACCTCATAATTATTTCGAACTTTACATTCTGAACAATTTATCTGTTTTATACATGATAGCTAAAAGCGTACCCTCACTGTTGTGAACTTTCGCCATATTATTTTAAGCAACCACTTAATTTTTATCCGTAACTTTTGATGAACTTAATAAATTTTTTTTCATTTATTTATCATAGTGTACAATAGACATTTTAGTTCTTACCAATTTATCGTACACTTTAAAATAACTCGAAATTTATCCTATTTAGCCGCTTCTAAACTTCTACCGTCTCCTAAATGAACGTTTACTGGATTATTTAATATAATAAAATTTTAGAAAACATTATTTCGATTTACCAAATTATCAGTACAACCACTATCTAAAAGCCAGTCAATACGTTTACCTTGCGTTTCGCTATGCATCGCAGTGGTCTCGCCCATCTTCGCATAAAAGGCACCGAACGAGATGTTGCCTTGCTGCCACGTTTCTTGTTGCGACGCGTAGCCTCTACCTCGTTGTTGGCTCGAGTCTGTCTCTCGATGCTCCTTGCTGTATTTAATTTCCACGAAAGTGTTGGCGTCTGCCTCTCTATGCTCGGCCCCCATAGCCAGCATTGTTTACATCTAGGCCGTCCTTCTTGAAATGCCCAGTTTCACCGCAGCCATAGCACGTTTTTTCTTGTCTCTCGTGACCTTTTGATTTTGGCACGAAAGAATTTAATTTTACACTTGTACTAGCAGTTTCACTTTTGTTTTTCATCTCTAACATTTTTATTTCATCGATCACATAACTAACAGTCTCATCTTCTTCTTTTAAAGTGTCTATCAAATCACCAATATAACCGTGCAATTGTGGTAATGTTCTTAATAAATAATTCAACTTTTCTTATTTACTCCTGTAGCACGAGCTGCTTTCAACTCGTTCACCGATTTTTCAAATTTACTAATAAAAAATGATAATTGTTGGAGATTACTCAACCTGATTTTCTCCAGCTTATTCCAGCATATTATCTACAAAGCTGTTGATCCTGTTCAATACATAGCATCAAACTAATATATCATCTTGAATGCTGTGTCCAAATTACCGCCAAAATCCAGCTGCTTGTTCAAAATAGCTTTGTAAATATAATTTATGGCCTTCAAGTCATTCTCGGTCCATTCGTCTTCATTATCCGTCAATACTTTTCTCTTTCTATCATCGTTACACATTTATTTAACTTTAAAAACATCGTATTGTTTTTCAGCGTGCATCATCTTGGCCATCAAATACAGGTGTCAAAATTTTCTTCAATCTGGAATGGCCCATTTCTTCTCTTGAATTTTCTAGATTTCTTGACTCTTCTTACTCCTTGAAAATATACTCTTTTAACACCAGTCTTAGATCCCATTAACAAAAACTTTTCTCAAACTTCTTAGTGTTGGATTGACACCTTTTTGTCTGTGATTACCTGCATATAATCTCTGAAATTTTAAGACTGAAACGGTACACGTGAATAATAATGGTACACTTTCACAAGAATCTTTTCTCAATTTTCTAGATTTCTCGACTCTTCTTTCTCCTTGAAAATATACCCTTTTAACACCAGTCTTGGATCACATTAACAAAAACTTTTCTCAAACTTCTTAGTGTTGGATTGACACCTTTTTGTCTGTGATTACCTGCATATAATCTCTGAAATTTTAAGACTGAAATGAGACACGTGAATAATAACGGTACACTTTCACAAGAATGTTTTCTCAATTTTTCAGTATTGAATTGACACTTTTATCACATGTTACCATTGAGCTGCTATTATGGTAATATCTTAAGGGACTTATTCCGTTGATTGGGAAATGAGCACACACTAATTAATAGAAAAAATGTATTTAATAAGAGAAAAAACTTATACAAAGAGCGCCAAGCTGGCCACTCTTACATACACACAACCGCACGCTTCGGTGGATAGACGAGATCTATGTTGCGCTCGCGTTCGAGCGCTAAGCGTTCATATATATCATACAATTGTATTTTTCCAGAAATGGCACTGCTTGTCCCTCTCTCATATATGTACATATATATACGTTGGTATAAATATAATATATACTCAACACTCTCGATTAGATATAAAAAATCGATCATTATCTCTTAAATAAGCTATAACAATAAAGTTAGGTGTTAAAATACTTAAAAAAAATTGTATTTTATCGAAGGATTTTCACTGCCAACAATTTTTTTTAAATCCTAACAATTTTCCTTTTTTTGAGTACATCTTCCTTTCTATTAATTTTATGCTTTCCCAGATTAATATAAAGTATTTTGGAAATAATTTTTTTTTGTGATTAGATTCTTTGTCACTTATTTTGGAGTTGTTCGAATCGAATTCACGGTTAAAAATATTTTGATGTGCACAAAAAATGGACTCAGAATTTTTGTTCTTAATGTATTCATTAATGCGGACCTCAGCAGCTTGGAGGTCGGGGAGGGCAGCTTTGTTTAAAACCAAAGAGATCAGCTCTCGGTACACAAGGAGATCATCTTTGATATATCAGTGCATGTTCCCAAGAGAAAAACTCCTAGACGTCCAAGGAGATCAGCTCCCAACCTACGATCCACTTTCACTCTTACATAATACGTATACGATGGTGACAAAGACGCTAAGATGCCCACTCAAGTCCCGAAACGCAATCGTGATAGCTTCGCTTCCCAACGCGCTCAGAACAAATCTGCCTTCTCGCCTCTTACGATCTCGACACCTCAGTCGCCTCTCTCATACCTACCGCTTTACCCCCACCACTCCTCGCTTCTCCCTTTCTATCACGCTTAGAACCTCCAACAACCTTATTATTCATATTATCATTACAGAATTACTTTTATTACATAACTATTATTGACATTACAAGATACTCGTCATTTTACTTATTATTTCAGATTCCTTAGTTTAGTTAACTATTCCTCCAGTAATAAGAATCGCTATATTACGTCGCGTATTTATGTGGACTCACAACTTCTGGAGGATATTTCCGTGATGATTACCGAGATGTTAATTAGGCGTCTGGGAGTCCTTTTCTGCATTTTGATGGATGTTGGCTGAGGCGTTGAGGAGTTTACTGCCGTGATCCCATCTCTTTCTCTGTTGTTTCTATGCTGACTACCTGTGAACATTCCAGCCAAGTTTAGTATCAGCCCCCCCCCCATTTTAGGAATCTGAACGACCCCGCTGTCATGCCTAGTGTTATTTCTGCCAACTCTTACGCGTATTCTTTCCAATTAGATAATTCTCCCTGTGATTGCAAGAGTTTGCGCACGCGTTGGACTATGTCCATTAGCCTTTTGCCTGCTTTTGAGTTTTCTTTAGCTCCATGCTTTTGATTGCTGAGTTCCTGTAATCCATCTTTTTTTATTAATATATTCATAAGCTCCCATAACTTGTCCCATCTCATTTTTTTAATACCGTGTATTATTTTCCCTACATTCAAGTTTGAGTCTTTAAAATTGACTATTTGGTTCCTGTCCTCCTCTAATCCCGAACTCAATCTTGTTTCTGATGCTTGAGCCGTGCAATCTTCTCAAAAATTTGTTACTCCTACGTCTACAACTATCAATATTTTATGCTCTGTATGCTTGCATTGCACGTGTATTTTCTCCTCCCCCGTGGATATGAAAGCGTGCTAGTTTCTTGCATGTAGGTGCGTCCAGTAAGTGCTTTTTAATTTGGCTAATATTGTTGGGCTAATATTATCCTCTGGATTTTTCATTGTGTAACCCAGGATTAATTTTATTTTACAAGGCTGGTCTTCCTCTACCTTATGTGCCAGCTCCATCAGTGTGCAAATGCGCTTCTGTCATTTTTTGTTGTTGCATTTTTCAACTGTTTCCTGCGACACTGGTGCAAAAATCTTCGCACTCGTACTGACTGCCACATATTCGTATATGGGCTATAAATATACCACGATGTCTGTTGTGCCAAACCCTTCTTGTTCCACTGGTAATGGTGATATTCTAAAGAGATCAAAATCCTCTCTTCCTACTAAGGGTATATTTATACAGTATATGATTTTCCCATTGAATACTACGGTCACGGTCTCTGAAGTTTCTCCAATTACTTCCTCTGTCGTTGCACTTTTTTCCTGTGGAAATTTGAGGTCCCATCTTAGTTGTCTGGCTAAGATTTTGGCTTCCTATACGGCTATCAATGCTTTCTCTGGTAGATGTGTAACGCCTTGACTTGTTAAGTATATTATATCAGTTGCTTACCTAAATTTTGTCACGAGTTCTTTGGCTATTCGTTCAAACTCTTCTATCATGTTTGACACCTTGTCATTTCCTGTTATCAAGTCTGTAAATATTTTTAACCTCTTTTCCGTTATTTTTTCTGCTTTTTCTTCAAGTTTTTTTCATATTCTGTATTTCTTTTTTATGATACCCAAACGTTGTGACTGTTATTTGTTCCGTTACATATTTGTTTGCGTCGATTGTAGTAGTTGGTTTTAAAACTATTATTTCTTGTATTTTTTTCTTTTCCTTAACCATTATTTGTCCTTGAATCACTTGCATGGCTGTAGTTTGACTATGAATCCTTGGCCCACTACTGCTCAGTAGGCCTCTTGCACCGTTTTTTTCGTTTGTAGAACTATATCCGTGGCCTGACTTATTTGCTCCATACATTTGTGTTTTTTTTTTAATGTTATTGCGTACTTTCAGCTAGCTTGCCTCTGTGCCCGTAAAAACTGTCTTGACTACTCGATTAGCTGATTTCAATCTACATACCATATTACTATTCATGTTCATGTGCCTGACAGGATTGGGCCCAGGCTTTTTACTACTATCCTTGAATTTTTCTCGACTAACTCTATCTCCCTCATTTGTTTTCTTTTTCCGAGCGGCTTCCACCCTTAAAAAAAATGGGTACTTTCTTTTATGATTTTTGTGTTTCCTCTCTTTGCAAATTACTTTTTAAATCATTTAAAACAAAAGAGAAGAAAAAAAAATTCAACTATGAGCATGACCCGTGCGCAGCTTCTTATTACCCTTCTGAAGCCTAACATTTGTTACAGGCAATGACAATACCCGAAGCAATAATTTTACTACACGAGAAGGTTTTATGTTGCAATTCAATTCTGAAGTATAGCTCTACCCTTACATATCGCAGTGCTTATGCGCTGCTCAAAAACTACGTACTGTCTGATGTAATATTCATCACATTATTTTACGGTTGAAACCAAAGGATAAATAAGTACTCGTTGATTTGGATCATACAAAGCTGTTTACATTTCACATTTTTATAAAACTTTTTTAAGGAAAGAAAAAAAAATCTTTTTTTTTATTTGTCAGAAAAAAAGTATGGAATACGGCTTTCTTCTATATTAAAAAGCTAGGGTTCGTAGTAAATACTTAAAATACTAGCCTGGTTGTTATTTCCTTATGTATACGGTACAGCACAAGTATAAACGTGTTCGAAGAAAGTGTATGCATGTGTTGACGTTTATGGGTAACGTGAGAAAATTGTTGTATCCACTTCACTCTGTCATATAGTATCACGCTACGAATCGTTTATAACAGAAAGGCACATGTGATAATGCAGATTTTTTTTCGGTCGTCTTACCCTCCTTCACCGGGTTAACAGCTCTCATTCGATGATCGACTACACATGCACCAACCTCTCAGAGCAAATTATTTCGTATCAACAGCTTAATTACCCTAGGATATCTAGACACGACACGTACCTTGTGGTTCTTGATGCTACCGCGGTCAACAGTGGGTTTGTCTCTTGACGAGAACGATGATTTAGGAGGTTTTATGTGAACGCTGTAGTTGCTGAACTTGCTCTAGTTGACAAGAGGCTGATCACCGAGGTGTCCATCATCGACATTAAGGTTGAACTATTTTCGCGTACTCTCCTGTCGGTGCTTGACAGGCTTGCTCTGTACCACGTCATCAGGCAAACTAACAGGCCCTCTCCATGGATGAGTCCGAGTATTGCCAGTCTAATACGGTCTTGGATTGCAACATGGCGTTCTTACCAGCAAAGGGGGCTGACGAATATAAGCGCCTACGTAATTTGGTTAAACTTATGATACGTAATGTGACACATGCGTATTGTCGGGATCGACTTAGCGCCTGCCGAAACTCGACTGACACCTGAAGAGTTATGGAACACCTTAGTCTCACAAAAAGTAAAAGGAGCTCTCAGCCACCTCCTAGCTTACCTGCTACTATCTACAGGTTCTTTGTGGGACAAGATGATCTGGCTCTTCTGCATGATACACGATCCTCTACCCGTATTTCTCCTGATAATAGGTTTTACTTTGAACTTGTTAGCTTTGACGAGGTCTGCGGAACCATCTTGTCTTCACGCTCTAACACCCCTGGACCGGATGGCCTATCACTAAGCTTCATCTAACTTTTCCTGCCAATTGTTTTCTTGGTTGTTTTGGACATATTCAACGCGTCGTTGCAGACTGGAGTCTTCCCCGACGCTTGGAAGAGGGCCATTGTTATTGCGGTGTCTAAGAGATACTACTATTGATACCTACCAGCCTATCAACATTCTTTGCACACTCGTAAGCTCATTGAGACAGTCGCTTACAAGCGAATGGTTGCTTACAATGAAGCTGATTCGCTGTTAAATGGATGTCAGTCTGATTTTCGTAGGCATCACAGTACCATCACCGTGCTTATAAGGATCGTTAATGATATACAACTGTCAATGGATTGTAGACATGTCATACTCCTGCTTTCTATCGATTTTTCTAGAGCGTTTGACCTGGTCAATATACAGCTCCTTGTCGATAAGCTCCGAGCTATCAGATTTTCAGATATATCTTGCCGTTCGGCTTCTTCATATCTGACTGGCAGAACTCAGACTGTTTAATTTCAGGATGGAAGGGTGTCCCAGAGATAGTTTCGTGCGAGTGGTGTGCCACAAGGTAGCATACTTGGTCCTTTGCTTTTTTGCCTTGTTCGTCAGTGATTTGCCTGATGTGTGTTTGAATGTAAGCACACACCAGTATGTGGATGACTTCTGTATCTATGCCTCGGGTGCGATTGGGGACATTTATACGATTGTTAGGAGGATCAATGAGGCTCTTAATGCTATCTCCAGTCAGCAACCTCCTTCTACACTGTAAGCGGCAGGACCCTTGCCTTTCATGCTGACTTTAATGGTAAATGTCCTGACTTTTTGCTGTACAGCATTCTGGTGATATCACTGCATCCACTATAGGGCTAGCTTCTTTGTTTCTTGTTTTTGGTTTTATTTTATTTTTGCTTATTAATTATTTTCTACTTTGATTATTTTTAGTTACATCTTTTTTTATAGATTATATATCTTGTTGGACTTTAGTCCTGTAACTGCGCCAATATTTTATACAGTATGTTTATATGCTTGCATGCACATGTAGGTGACCCATGCCATGGGCTATGTACAATGTCTAGGCTACAAAGGACCCTGAGTCCTTAGCCTTAATCAAAACTATTTATATATTCAATCATTTCCCTCTAAGTTTCCTTATCACTACTTTCCCTGGCTTTCTCATGTTGAGTTCTCTAGACTTCTCTTCAGTGCCCCTGCTTCTTTTGTTTGTAAAGTATTTGGCGTTCGTTGTTTTTGGCCCTTGCTTATTTCGTTCGACACACTTTTTTTTAACGTTATCCCTTTTTATTTTTTCCCCTTTTTTCTATATGTATATATATATCTTTATCAATGGTTAATTATGCGGACATTATTATGTAAAAAAGGTTATTATGAGGACAACTTCGTACTTGTTCGGACTGACCTCATAACTTATCAATGTTATTAGTATATATTCTAAAAGCACATAAAGTCCTCATAAGTCACCTTACATACATATATATATATGTATATATATATATATATATATATGTGCACTAGTGGAGCTGACGCCCCCCTGCGCGCTCCGCGCAACAACCCCCCACTAACAGATTGAGTAGACAAAATAACAACATTACTTGTGTAATTTTTTAATGCAGGCTGAGAATGAGTTCACAACAGCAGAATACGCGACCCACAAAGGAGTTGATAAAACAGATCGTAACATATATATTAATTTTCCAATAGAATTTTTAAATGATATCAGAGAAGGTTTTCCACCACACGAATTAAAATGAAAAATCAATGCTATAGTAATGTTAATAAGAAATTTAAGCATATCAGACGGTCTTTGTAATGGCACAAGATTAAAAATAACAAAATTATTTAAGTATAATATAGAAGCAGAGATAATAACGGATGGAAAAAAGGAAGCAAAGTTTATATTACTAGAATAACATTGGATACTGACACATCATCATCATTACCTTTTGTCTTATATAGAAAACAGTTTCCCTTTGTAATAGCATTTTCTATGACTATCAACAAATCACAAAGACAGAGTTTTGATTCCTTAGGATTGTGTATCAAGAAACCTTTATTCTCTCACGGGAAATGATACGTTGCTTTATCAAGATGTAAGAATTCAAAAATAATTTGTACATAAATTAAATCTGAGAATAAATCAGAAATTGAAAGTAATGTATAGCAAGAAATGTTTCAGTAATTCAAAAATATGTCTTTTCAAAGATCGTCACATTTAGACAGACATATATTAATTCATAAAAACCATGAACAAAAATATGTGAAAAATGTAGAAAGGGTTTTAAAAGAACAGATGGGTTAAAACGACACATGAAATGTCACAACATTAAATTAACAGAATGAATTATAGTTTCAAAAGCTTAATTGTGTTTGTCTATTTAATTATACCTGCTTCTGAATTCTGTCTTTTTGTCAATAAAGTTCTCAGTTAATCAAGAATTTTATATTTGGGTGAAGTACACATGGACCAGAAAGAGATTCCAAATGTAAAAGCTCAATCAAGTTAAACAAATAATGGTCCTTCAGAGACTTATAGTCAGTAAGGGGGAGAAAATTTACAGAGGGGGACCTATGATCAGTGACTTGAAAAATCCTAAAAACAAGGTATGACTTGGGTACTAAATTACATATATTTTTTACATTTCAGATGGTCAAATATTCTATAGATAAGTTTTTTTGGGGGTGGTGGATGCGGAGGTAAAGGTGGAGCGAGGGGGAGCTGTGGGGGAGCTGAGGAGGAGCAGGGGGGGAGGTTACTCAAATATAATTTGATAAAAAATGACGTGAAAACAAGCAAATAACTATGTGAATCGAGGGGAAGCGGAGGGGGGGGGCTGAGACTCACTTTCGTTAACACAATTTTATAATATAAGGAGATATATACACATTTACACTTAAAAGATTATAAAGAAGTAATGTTTTGAGGGAAGAGATGTGAGTGAGAAGCTATAAGTAGTTGTTAATGTTACGTACGATAGCATATAGCTATGCGTGCGTGCGCCTCTGCTGGCTTGGGCCTGAAAGGTAGGGAAATAGAGAAGAGAGGTGATAGGAAAGGAAGAGAGAAGGGACGGGGAGATCAGCTAGAGACGCGAGAGGGTAAGGACGAAGTCCACGAAATAGGAATACACGCACAACTTCCCTCAATGATAAGTAATTCTAATAAAGCATGAGTAACNTTCTATAAAGGAAAACGAATGTTCTGTAAAAAGAAAGTATAATTTTGCTCAGCCGTATCTTACAATTACGACAAAAACAGAATTTTCTCTCTTTTTTTGAGGTTTTATGCTTTTAAAGCTGAACTGAATGAGATGTAGATAATTAATGATGTAAGAAAGGTCTATATGCACATGCAGGGACTCAGTCAGGGAAGAAGTCATTTCTTGACATTCTTTACATCATTAAGGTGATATACATTTCATTCGGCTTGGTTCTGAAAGCATACAACCTTAAAAAAAGAGAGGAAATTCTATTTTCGTCTTAATTATAAGAAACAATAAGGAACATTTTACTTGTTTTTTATTGAACATACGTTTCCCTTTACAGAAATATTAATTTTATCGTTCTAATATTATACATTATTAATTTATTTGATTTAAATGACTTTGCTCTTAATAATCTCTACAATACGATTTGGCTTTGTTTACACACATTAAGTCATTTCTGCAGATGGCTAAGAGGGTGTTAACTCAGGTGGTTACACATAGCAGATAATAATCGGATGTAAAGAATAGTAGGAGGTGAGGCAAAAAGTAACAGAGCGGTGTTCGTCTTTCACTTGGTTTCTTTAATTTTGCGCTGTATTTCCGTTTGGTGGCAAATAGAGAGAAACAATTTTTTTGGGAATATCTGTCGTTTGTTCGTTGAAAAAATTGATAATAATAAAAATAGTGATAAGTTCTTAAACCGATATGGGTGTGAATTGTTATTTCAAGATATTTCCTGTATCTGTTCAAAGTCTACTAATAAAATCCCTCTGTTTTACGTTAGCTATGCAAAAAATTTTCTAGTTCACTGCGCATTTAAGTCGGTTATCTCGCGTGATTTTTTTGTTGGGTTTAAAAAAAAACAAAAACATCAAAAAGGGGGAGTGGACGAAATAACAAATATTTATCTGAAATAAAAATTTCCCACAACCTTATCTTCACATAATACGTGCCTCCCCTATCTAGCCTCGGAAGTAAGGGATAAAATTATTTTTAATATGTATGTACTTACGTGCTAATCGATATGCACCTCAGTAGAAATAAAATTTTGGGGACCATTTCCCTTTAGCATGTGCTGTTTGTCTCTTTGATACTATGATAATCTGCAATTGGTATTCTAGTCCTCATGGCTTCTGGGCTGTTGTTACCACTGCTTATAGAATATGACCAGAGCTGTTGTCTTTGATCGGATCCTCTGTCTCGCAATTTTTAATCGTCGTATTCTCGCAGCACTGCACTATGTGTGCTTCTCGTCAGAATTTTTGAAATGCGTTAAATAAAAGGAAAAAAAAATTCGACTCTTACCATGCCCCACACCTAGCACCAAATCTGTTATATAAGAAAGAAATTGATAAGGAGGTGCTATGCGAGAATGATCAATACTTATTTCCTTAAAGACCTTTATTTGAGAAACTACATTTATAAGGCTAAGTCGCGCGTGTGTTCCCATTCAAGGTTTCTCGTGTTCTTCCGTAATTATCGCTCGATGTCTTGATTTGATAACACTCGAGTGCCGCGATTTAAAGCTCGCTGGGCCTTATATTACCTTGTTCCCCTCTCATAGGTGCTTTTTTGCTGAGGTAGCCTTGCTATTTAAATTTCACTCACCAGGGGGAGTTAGCCTTGCATATCGAACGTTACAGAAGTAAAAGTCAAAAAAGATTTATGGGGCTAAGATGTTCTCCGAGAGGTCAAATTATGTTACACTGTATTAACGTAAATGCTACCCTACCGTATATTATACATCGGAATAAAATTCAGTAAAGCGCATCTGTATACGTACCGTTACTTATTTTTATATTGTACTGAACATCTTTGGTGTTTAAGAATAAAAATCTATTCATAAAGTTTTCATTGTACTACATTTAATTTTTTTTAAATCTTACTTGTAGTTTTAATTTTTGTATTTTAAAATAGGAGCAACAGTGAGCTTCTTAGTAAAGGATCTTTAGAGTGGGAATGGATAAATATGTAAAAGGTATTTTTTTGCCACCACCGTGTACAAAAATGGGCAATGTAACATAGAAATCAAAATAATAATGATGTTTGCTGTATATGAATATTATAGAAATTATTTCTTGCATAATTTTCATATAAATTTGATTTTGCATTTGGTTTATATTTAAATACATCTTCCTATGTATAGTGATTTTAGGAAATCATTCCACACAATACCCCTGCCACCAGCCTCAGCCCCTCCCTTCTAAATGAAGTAAAATTCGATTGTTTTTTACCTTATTTTTAGTGGGTTAAATTAATGATGAGCTAAGAGAAAGAAATGTAAAATTCAAATTACTTGAATTTTTTACAATACTATGAGTGAAATTTTAATTTTTATATTGAATTGTAACAAAAATATCATAAATTTCTACAAAATTTTTTGTTTGAACTTCAATTATAAAAGTTCCATTTCATTTCATAAAAAAATTTACATGCAATACTCTTTGTTTTCTAAAGTATGAAGTTACGTGAATCATCAGTTAAGACTAAAAATTCAGTAGTTTCATTAAATCATACAACTTTTCTTTTGCCATAGAATACTGGATTCTAAGTAAAACCTGTGGATTTTAAGTATAAGTTGTCATAACAACTGCCAACGCTATTTCTGTTATGCGCAAGGATACTGCGTGCGCAAGCGCGTTGCCGCTTGACAGGTTCAGGATGCCGAGGTAACTGCATGCGCGAACGCACTATCTCTCAACAGGACCAGGAACTTAAGGTGGTTCTTTCATGAAATGATTATGAACAGAATGGCATGAAATCTTGAGGAATCATTTATTGAGTTACAATACACTACCACTAAACGCAAGAAAATGATAAATAAAAATTAAATCCTAAACATGTGCTTTTATGGCAACTAAGCATTTTTTTACTGAAAGTTGTAGCCTAGTTATTTATTTACTGAACTTGATTAAGTAAAAAGCTGACACAATAGAGCTTGTGCAATTCCAAATATAGCGCTATCTCGAAATATTTGTGTTCACGGTCTTAATCAAAAGATATTAAAAGAAACACAGGCACACATTTTCGTTTCCTATGTTGAAAGCATAGGTAAGCGTCCACTGCTAGTATTTTGAGGTTAAGCGTGAATTTTAGATAATCTTTCCTACGAACTTTCATAACGTAGGTTATGATCTAAAATTTTAAATCAGTACTTAATTTATCTCAATAAATAATATTAAGAAATAATCGTTTAAAATTTAAGCAGCATTAATAAATATCAACTTGACAGTCACATCTTTGACTCGGGAATCATGAAAAAACCACCTTAAAAAGATGGCGTGCGCGTACGCACTGTTCCTCGATAGATTCAGGACGACAAGATCACGGTATGCGCGAAAGCACTGCCACTTAGCAGGATCAGGAAGTCTAGGAGACCGCCATCTAACTTGGCGCACGAGGTCATGTTGCAGCTGGGGCTTGGGGTTGCGATGGTGGTAGTTTGACGTCCAGGCCTGTCACAATCGCTGGGCCAAGGTGGCGTTGCGAAGCACGGAACTGCGTCAACGGCGCCTGACCCTCAAATTCGTTGAATCGACGTTCTTAAGAATGCAGTTGCTCCGGGAAGTCGAAATCAATTGATAAAAGAAGGTTAGCTGCTTTACCAATGGCAAAAAACCATGTGGAATATCAGGATCTTCTCCACACTTGACTCCTCCATTCTTGCGAGTAAAAATCGTGATTGCTCCCAAAGAATTTCCAATGGTGCCTCGGTGTTCCTCTTTATCTCAGCTTCTTTTACTCGACTTACAAGTTTTGTTTCCTGGCTGATGCACCATAAATGTAAGAAGTACCAAAAGATGAAAGACGAAGGCATTTTATTTTAAAATAACGAAGTTAACAGTTTCAGTATTTTTTCTAATCTGAGGAGGACGCTTACTTTTTCGACAACAACTTAACAGCAACTTTTTTCACATGATAACGCTAGTCATTTTCATTAAACGCATTTTTCTTATTTACTACCCATACAAGACAAAAAACTGTGACATATTTTACTTTAAAATATATACTCAGTTGAACCGGAACACTATCATTATTATTACATTTTCTATTATTATAATAATTACCCTCATTATTTTTATTGTCATTGTCGTTGTTGTTTTCATCGAAGTTACCATCATTAATATTATTATGGCATAGTTTTCTATCTTTTCCCTTTTTTTGTACTGATGATACGTCTGAACAAATATTGCCGTTATCATCACTTCTGTTATTCATTTTGTGAAGTCTGTGTTTTTTCTGTTTTTTTGTTGTTGTTAATGTATATTATTCGTTTTAAGAAGCCAAAATAACACTGTTAAGAGAAGTTGTACAGGGTTCTATATTTTTTTTTTCTACAGTAAAAGATACATTTGAAAAATTTTATTTTATTGCCTGTTAAGTATAACTTAACAAATAAACTAAGCTACTACTTTGAGGGACTGCATATAAGAAACTCACTGAGCAGTATGAATAGTATGGAAAAGGACAGTGATAATAATAGTTCCTTTACAAATTTTTTTTTGTCAAATTGTTTTCATATGCACCCACATGAGATTTATTGTCGTTTTTTTGTTATGCACCCTTTGATTATTTATTGAAGTATAATAGTTATTTCATAAAAGTATTAGGATTTTTTTTTTTACTTTATCTTTGTGTTTATTATATATACTTCAGTCCAGCGTCTGTTACTCCTAAGCACTTTTTTCAATACTTTTTGTGTCAACTTTGATTGTGAGTTTTGCGAAGATTTCGGTTGTTTATAACTATTATTACATTGGTTGTAGTCTGTAGTTACTTTATACTTATGTTTAGATGTGACTTCTATTTTTAACGAGAGTAGTTTGATTAACTTTGGTTGAATTATGTTACAGCGTTTCCAGTGACTTCTCACCCTGGGACTAGTTTCATTCCAGTATCGGCACAATCTGGCGGTTTTGGAGGTAAGCAAGAAAATTTGCTAGTTTTTTACTGATACGTTAGTGGATTAATGTATTTTTTAATGGTTGTTTGATCTTGTTGTGCTGTTAAAGTTAGATGTAAAGAAAATAAGGTATTTTTCAGTACGCATCTTTTAAAGCAAACAACTAATTACATGCCTTTTCTAAATTAGCGATAAAATAAGCCAATAAAACGAGGCAAATCTGAAATTGTGCAAAGACAAACGATTTTCTGTTGATTAGTAATCACACCTTATCTTCTTAACATTAAATTTGACATCTCAGCTGTTTTTTACACTTTCAGAAATTATTAAGATAGTGTTGGTGGTGACATCTATCACTATCAGTTAATAAAGAATTCTCTTTTTTTTTCGACTCATAAAAATTGTGAAATAAGAAAGAAAAACAAAACAAAATAAATTATCTTACTTGTTTTCTATACAGTACCAGGAGCGGCTCCATACGGAGTTTTTCCTAATCAGCCTCAGCTATATGCTTCTCAAGGACCACCTCCCCCTGCATATGATCAATCACTTACGCATCCGATGGTTAACATTATTCAGCTTTTTTATTTAACCTACTTAGAAAGTTCCAAATCCTTTTTCATTTAACACGGAAGGTATTGCATTATATTATTACCGTTACAGATGTACCAACCTATGTATAGCCAAGGCTATCCTGGCACATATTTGGCAGGTTACCCAACTGCTTATGGACCGCTTCAGTATTATCCACCATTAACTGCTGCTACAGCTTACTATCCTACTACTATGCAGCCTGCTTCTGCAGTTAGACCAACAATTATGGTATCTGTAAGTTATTTTTTTTTTTTTTGTTTGCATTTCAATATTAATAATCTTATTTTCTACGATACAGTATTTAGTACGAAGATAAACCTCAAAAAATTTGATTCTCAACGAGAGTTCATTTTTTCTAAAGCACTTTCTTACATCCTTTCTAGCAAGGTAATATAAAATCATAAATAAAATGATAGTGCAGTTTATTATTTTTCAGACAATTTGCATTAAACAAGAATTATTATCAACCCTAACACTTCGGAATGATTAACTATACCATTTAAGTTTGCATATGACTGACTCATAAACACATTATTGTTTGAAATTTGTTGCAAGGGGTTAGAATTTGTTGTTTTACTTTTTTCAAATTTCTTTATTTTTTTTTATTAAAGTGGGCGTGTCTTCAACATTAATCTCCTCTTATAATTATTTATCATTCTTAAGCTTTAATATAATCTCAAATACAATCTTTGAAATAGAAAAAAGCTTATTTTCTAAAATATTTACTTAATTATGACAAAAATCTATATAATAGTATATTACGCTCTGCGAGGTACACAAGTAATATTACTATTACTAATAATACATTTATCATCAATTGGAACATTCATAGATTTTATCACTTTTCTATAATCAGTCTGAAAACCACCCATGCCCTATTTAATGACAAATATACTCAAGATCGGTAATTTAATTTACTTGCTCTCTATTTTAAAATATTTTCAAGACATGAATAAAAATAAGAGAAATATACTCTCCAGGTGCGGGTTGAGCACAATCTCCACAACTAATATGACAATAATAAATGTATCAATATTGGTTATGTACCAGGTAAAGTCACATTCAAATTCCATATCAAATGTGTTTTAAAAAGTTGACGCTTTAGTAATGCTGCATCAACGATTTGAGCCATAAATGCTTGTAAAGGAAGCGCAAAATGAGATTCGTATAATAAAGTATACTTATGTCATGAAAGAAGTACCAATTTCATAAATTACCACATAAAAATAGAATTGTAATTAAATAAAATAGAACTATTCCTATAAGATCTAAGGTTTTCAGGATGGCAAATTAGGTACTGAGCACCAGCATTGGAAGTACCACCTAAAATGTGCTCATAGTCAACGTACAAGCTATGAGTGTTGTTTTTGTTGAAGAGATTATGTGTACATTTATTCTTTCAGTTGTTTCTACGTAATAATGTATTATTTACTTGATATGATACGTCTAAGAGAGGTCAAATTTAATACGAGTCAGCTCGGGTAAAACTGGACCTCTCTCGTACGTCTTTGGGATATGTTGTAACGATTAGACTATATGTTAAATCCAAAATTATAAATCGCCCCATATAATGGCAACGTTGTCCGTCAATCACACGATTGACAACGGTGTTTGTTTGGATTCCAAGGACGTATGACCCGTTCAGCGTGTGGAGCCAGAGCTAAGTAGAGAGATTGCCAGTGCCTATGTTAAAGAGTGTGCCGATGTTTCGGCGCTGATTTGAGAACCAATCCATCGTGGCCAGCAGAGGAACCATGCACACGTTTTCTATTGGCTGGCGGCTTGTAGGCTCGGCTTGCGGGGAGAGATAAGGGGAGATAAGTGAGGAAGACATGAAAATCTAAATGTGTGCATCGGTGACGGAGAGAGAAGAAGCTAAACCTATATGTATATGCATACAATGGGCTATATATCTATAGCTATAGTTGCACACTGCACATACGGAAAAGAGCTGCGCGTAATACTTTTCTCGCTTTTCCTCCCTGAAAGAAAGATAAGCTTTTTAAATGCAGTTGATCATTCGTTCAACTATAAAAACAAAAACATAATTGTCAGGTTATTAACAATTTTTTTTTCATTTTTCAAAAAATGACAAGCTCAACGCAATTAGTATATTATTTTGCTTTATTAATAAACGAGCGCCTTTATCCCAATAATCCAGTGAGCTCAATCCAATGTACTGGAGTATTTCCAAGTTTGTTTGCATGGTGTCTGATTTTAACTGTGGATCATCTTCCCTACTGATTGATATTTTGTAATCACATATGTAGTTTCATCTGTATTTACACTTGTAAAGTCACTTGGAATTCTACTTGGAATTCCACATGGGATTTTGGATTGGAAACTCCAAGAGTCATTCCAAGTGGAATTACAAATGACCACTGAAGATACATTTTTTCCTTTTTTAAAATAGTTAGAATTGAAATTTCAAGCAGTATACTGGCCTTATAAAAGATTATCATCCATATAGTAACACCAAATCAGAGGGGTT
>NW_019379695.1:227752-242426 GCF_000648655.2 Copidosoma floridanum
GTATACCAATATTGAAAAAAAAAAAATTTTTTTAGTCACTGGTAAAACACAATTCGTAAGTAATAATAAGAAAAAGTATAAAATATTTAAAGTAATGTTGTAATAAAAAAAAAAAAAAATTGCTCTGAGTGAGATTAGAACCCGGAGCCGCAAAACTAAATTTCATTCTCCTGCTCTAGCCATCTGAGCTAACAAAGCTTGATTTATGGGATGACTAAAACTTACATATGTTTATCGTAAAGTTTCGAAGATTGAGATGTAGTTGAAGCTTTATCGTATTACTGCCGTTAAGCCATGTATTAATGGTGAAAAAATATAAATTAACAAAATAAAGATATCAGTGCAATGGGGCGTTCGGGTAAAGGTTCTCAGTATGTTAGTAAATAACATTACTTAGTACAAAAAATATTTAAGCGTACCGAGTCGTTGTGGTGAATGCCTTTATTTAATATTTAATAATTTCACTTACCATAAAAGTGAAGAACAATTGAGAAAAAAACAAATGAACAAAATAATATACTAATTGCGTTGAGCTTGTCATTTTTTTAAAAATGAAAAAAAAAATTGTTAATAACCTGACAATTATGTTTTTGTTTTTATAGTTAAACGAATGATCAACTGCATTTAAAAAGCTTATCTTTCTTTCAGGGAGGAAAAGCGAGAAAAGTATTTCGCGCAGCTCTTTTCCGTATGAGCAGTGTACAACTATAGCTATAGATATATAGCCCATTGTATGCATATACATATAGGTTTAGCTTCTTCTCTCTCCGTCACCGATGCACACATTTAGATTTTCATGCCTTCCTCACTTATCTCCCCTTATCTCTCCCCGCAAGCCGAGCCTACAAGCTGCCAGCCGATAGAAAACGTGTGCATGGTTCTTCTGCTGGCCACGATGGATTGGCGCTTAAATCAGCGCCGAAACATCAGCACACCCTTTAATATAGACACTGGCAATCTCCCTACGTATCTCTGGTGGAGCTGTTCTCTCTCGATCCAAAGCCGGTATAGCAAACACATTGCGCTAACGTTACGTTGCGAATTGTACTCTGAGAAGTTATGAGGCGTAATTGCGTCCAGCGTCCCTTGCGCCCGGCTCTGGAGAAGAGCCTGTATCGTTACATTTCCTCATAGGTACTATCCTTCTCTTGTTATTCATACTCTGTTGAAAATTCTTGTCATTGAATTCATAAAATGTAATTACAGTTTTTTTGTAAAAGCACTATTGAAAATTCACTTTACCCATGTACAAATGTTTCTGAAGACCCAAGCGCGACTAGACGTTCAAAATAAAAATATTGACTGTATCTAATATGAATAAGAAAATTGGAACTGTCACATCATTTTGTAGGTCAGTACCTACAAAAAGTTTTGACAATTACAATTTTGTTCTGGTAATTAAAATCTCCATACTTATACGCTACTGATGACTACAATTAATTTTCGTAAATTTTTGTACTATTATGTTCCTAAATATTACCTATTTTGTTTCTCACAGTTACAGTGCATATATACGAATTCGATTTTGAGAAACATTCATGATTTTTGAATTTGTTTTTTAAAGCAATGTTTGCAAAGTAATCTTAAAATCAAAATGCTATTTTACAATTTGAATCCAAACGCGCACAAAACTATATTCTGTATTCAATACACGTAGTTTTCAAAACTGCTTGTAAAACTTTTCACAACAAATAATATTAAAATTCTTACTGTGTTAGCACAATTAAAGTTAGATATTAGCAGGATTTCCGTAATAATACTTATACATTTTTCCATCTTCTAGCCTTAAAATAACATTTTCATCACTCGATTAGAGGTTCTCGAGCAGCAAAATAGTATTCGTTACTCGTTCGAAAATGCTTTTTTTACGAATATCTCAAGTCGTAAATACATGCCTTTGCAAGCTCATACGAAATGGAATTTTTTGGACTGGTCCATACAGCAGTATTAAGAATTTACTTTGGAAGTTTACAATAAAAATATTTAAACTCCAAACGGCGATGTATACCACAATCTTTATAAATAATCGTAGTTCCTCAATCAGTTTTCTTATTTAAAACGGAACATATCTTCTAAAATTCAAAGGTACGTCAAAAACATTAGGAAATATAATTTATTTTTCTAATGTTAAATCACTTTCACAAGTATTATTTGTGTTTACGTGTTCATGAACGTAGGATTGGATTTTTAAAAGTATTTGAGTAATATATTTATGTAACTCGAAGTATAAGATTATATTTTGTTAAGAAAAATGGTAAGGTAGAAGATAATTAAGTTCAAGTTTTTAGGTATTTTTTTATGGTTTGTGTTTTGTTAAATAAGACACATTTGTTAAATAACACTCTTAATAATTTTGCGATTGATTTTCATCTTCAATAATTTTAATTGCAGTACAGACGCTTTCTCTAAACAAAACAATTTTAAATTTCAACAGAATAATCTCGGTTAGGTACTATTACATAACTACGTACATTCAATCAATAGATGCCGATAAAAATGAATTATACAGGTAAAAATGTTTGAAAAATCCCTAGTATAAACAAAGAATAAAAGCGTTTCGATAAAGATAAGGATTTTTTAAAATCCAATTTAAATCAAACACTCGACCGAAACGACTACCTTTTATAGGAATAAATAATTTTGTGAACGCTAATATAGAAAGAAGGGCTGCTCTTAACAAACTTACTACGAGAAACATTTGTAGATATTCAAAAGTGCTTTTAATTTTTGAATCAGCTGAAAAGCTGGCGAATCAAATGATTTTAGTTTACACTTTGATCTAACCTCTCGTTCACTTTCACAGTCGGGATTGATTTCGAGAAAAAGTCTCCTATCATCACATAACATCGTGTATTTTTATCATAGAGAGATTGAACTTCTATGATAAGTTATACATATCTATAGACTCCTATCACTTGCTCTTTTGTCATCAAATAATATTAAGACTCAAACTTGGTAGTTTGGAACATGACTAAAATATATTCAAACAGTCATGCTCCAAACTACCAAGTTTGAGTCTTAACATTACTCACATGACAAGTGTTGGATTCATCGTGTCCCCACTAACCGTTTCGGTACTGTGAATGTAGAAAACAAAAACCTGTTTTTTTACCTGAATTATAGAAAATTTTTGTTTTCATCATCATTGAAATACTCCAACAGCATTAGAAGAATATTTAAAATTTTTGGGGCTTCAGTTTTCTTTACATCAACAGCGGCATTGCTCTCATCAGCGATCGCGTTTATTGCCTCCGATTTATTGTTTACATACTTTTATATTCCAAAATATCACCTTAAATTTATTGCATGCTCTTCAAGTTTCACTTCCCAAATTTTCAGTACGTTTTTTTCAATAGTACATGAGCGTGTCGAATAAAGTATAATAAAATCGTTAAAAACGGCCAGGTTTCAAGAATACTTCTTAAATCTCAATCTTTGTTATTTATTTGCACTCGTTGCGTTGGGTAGGTTTAATATATGAACGAAGAGATTTTTTCATGACTTGTACTTCGGGAGATAAATAAGTCTGTTATCTCACAATGTATTGCCTTTTATGTTTCAAATGATTCTGTATTAGGTAAAAGTAGTGCGTCAGCAACGCATCCACACTCATCTGAAGTACTTTTAGTTTTCGCAGGAATATCTACTGATTTTCCTACTAAATTAAAGGATGCACATCTTTTTAACTTATTTTTCTTGAAGTTAATAGCATTATATATTAAATGAGTCAAAGTTTCGTATCCTTTCCCAACAGTCTGACTTCCAACTCTGCCACGTAAGGTATTTAAATATTTATCTTCTAACATTTGAGCTACGTACCTATGCTAATCAGATAACCTGCAGCTAAATTGACAACAGCGTTACATTGCGAAGGTACAGGGACCTCATTTCTTTAAAAAACTACATGAACTGCTTCGAAGATTTTTTTGTGATATGTACTTTACATCTTGCATTCTGATTCCTAAAATTAAATATAGAAAATAAGACATTTACAGGATCATCACTAAAAAAAATATATAATTTAAATGACTCATACTAATTTACCAATAAATTTGGTTAAGAGATACTTAAAGAGGTGAAAGCTGTCGCATCTGGCAACTGCATCTTCCGGATCAATGTTTTCACGTAGTCTTTTATCTGATGGTAGTATAACCAGCGTCGAAGAATTATTTCGTTTTTTTCATGTTTTATGATACAATACCAGAACGTTACTGTCATATGTGACATCTCTAGTATCTCGAACAACGATCTGTATAATAAACAAATATTTCATAAAATTGTACATAGAGAGACATTTGTATATGCATGATTCTTAAAAACAAATTCTTTCAAAATAATTATGAACTTATTAGACTAAGAGAAAGAGTATTTATAGTCGTAGTAGTACTAATATGCCCGTATTTTTTACTTGGTACGCGAGAACATACCTTCAAACTTGGATGGTCCAGCTTCAACTTGGATCTGGCTTCACTGTATACGTCTTTGATACTACTGGCCACAATTGCAAAGCTTTCGAGGGCGTCTCTGTGAGACATCAATGAATATAAATACATTTTTTGCTTCAAAACAGAGAAATAAATTATTATTAAATTGAAATATATGACGCTGTTTCAATTTCATGAGATAAATTTACAATAGCGTTGATAACGGTATGCACAGTAAACCAATGATTAATAAAATTAAATTAAAGTAAGTTGAGTTATTCACAGAATAGTTGAAATAAAAATCATACAATTTTGAAGTTATTTTCAAAGCATCAGATAGGACAGAACTGCAATTTTCTCACTGTACGTGTTTGCACATGATGCAGCATTTTTTTTTAAGATTAAGATTTAAAAAAATAATTCCATTTCACAATAACTTATCTGTTAATAATTATGTTGCAGCACTTAAGTGGTTGGAAAAATAAAGGGAGAGAGAGGGAAAAAGAAATAGATATTGACAAGCAAGAGCCGTCAAAAAAAAAAAAAAAAAAAAAAAAAAAAAATATATAATAACGATATTTCGAGATAAAGAGACAGAAAAAGCACAGATTTCAGAGATGGAAGGGAGATAGACAGAATTGAAAATTTTCCAACATCAAAGGACTGAAATTTAAGCTGAAAAACACAGGCGACACGTGCGGAAATGAACATTGTGGTCCTACAGGGCCCAAAGTTCTTTTCTGCCATGCCCGAGTAAGCAAAGTGTATCGACGGACGCAAAGTTGTACTTCATGACGTCGATAAAAAAAGCGTCGTTTTCTTACCTCAGACGTAGTACTTCGCGTCCTGAACACTTTTGCATGACTATTAGTCTACCATCTATATTATGTACAGAGCTAATCGATAATAAATGTGCTACGATACCATGTAGACATTGACATACCTCGTCATGAGGGTCTACAATCAAATCTTTTAGAATAGGAGAAAATAGGCGAACAAAATTTCAAATTTGCCACGCACTACCTGGTATTTTTTCACTCCCACGTACATACGTGATAGTACATGGTAAATCTCGTCGATCTTCTTGAAAAAAGTTAAGATCGTTTATCCTGGAATTCAATTATTTCGCAGAAACTATCCTTTGATAATTAAAGACTTGATACCCAAGCTTATATAATAGGCAACAATGCCCTCCAAAATATTATATGCGACACATGATAATAGACTAGGCTTGCAAACATAATAATTTTTCAAACGGTTGAAGACAGAATTAAATTTTAAATTTTTGCAATTTTTAAAATTCTCATCAATTTTGCTTACACAATCGTTGTATGATTGAACACTTCTTCTTTCATAATTTTTGAATAGGGCACTTTGTTCATAAATTTGTAACCTTGTTATTGAACAGTACTGACAAAAATATTGGCAAGTGCTGAAATTTTCTACAAACCCCCCTGAACCGTGGCTACTAAGGTTATCCCCAGCAATAAAGACAAAAGAACCTTTTACATTCATCCCATGATTATCAATACCTTCCTTCTCTAAAATAAGTAAATCATCGACTATTTTCCCATATACAGCACTATGATCAACTTTCATTTCTTTATAGAGTGCAACAAGTTTTATATTGTTGACATGAAAACGCATGCAGCTGGAAATGATATCAAGGGTTATAAACACAGCTAAAACCTTATCATGGGTTTCACTATCTCAAAACTACCTTAGTAAAGAATAACATTGAGAGTATATCGATTATCTTTGAAGAATTGTTTATTTTTAAATAGAAATTCGTCGGTAAAATCTGATAACACGTCATTATTATTGATATTCTCAGTATTAAAAACATGTTTTACTGAGTTGTCGGAAAAGAAACTTTTCAGCGTATTGAGTATAGGAACGTATTGAAAAGATTATTTTTCAGCTACATCCAAAGTATTGAAAAAAAAACTGTTTAGGATTTAATATAATTAGAATGTGAAAATATTTACTAATATTGAACATCGGTCCAAACGCTCAGTAACTCTTTTACTAGTAATCCTTATAGTCATTATTAAAGTGAAGCTGTTTTTACGCCATTCAGGGGTTGGGAGTGAACTGGGAAAAATCGACAGTTCAACATGCTTCCCCTACTCCACTCAGTGGCAACAGCAGCGGAACGTGTGTATACATATAATATCTGTTGAGCTGCTGCTGCTGCGCTGCTACTGTATTAGGAGTCAGTTGCACGAGCTCGGAAGCGGCCTAGTTTTGCCATCTCAAAGGCCTCTCTGATCTTTTGTCGATATAGATGCATCAGCTGGATGCCCCGTGTATATAGCTTATGCTATTTTTCATAAATTCATTTTGTACATTTCTTATTATCCTATTCATTTTATTTCAGAACATAATCCTTTTTCACATCATTGCCAATAAAATGTTGGATATTTCACTTTACTGGAAACATTGATGTCAAATAATGTTTCATTGCTATACATATAAATATAAAGCAGTTTCGCTTCTGTCAGGGGTCCCGAGACCCCTCATACGGTTTGTTGACTAGTTACGTGAGTACTGATATAAATAGATGTAAGAGTAAGAAAAGTCTTTAAAATATACAAGAAAAGATTTTTGCCTTTTGTGTTTTTGTTAAATTTTTTGTCAATAAGTACGAGTCACTTAATAGCTTTATTTGCCAATGATACCTTCTTGAAGTTTGCTGAATTCAAAATTTTCTTGACATAAACTAGTTAAAAATATTCGAAAAAAAGTCTTAATTGAACTATTATTCTCTGTGAAAAATTATTCCTAATTTACTGAGCTGCAAAAGTATAGGCTGCATCAGGTTGCAAAGCAAAGTTGTTTAATGGACATCTAACTTATTACACTGGTAAAATATTCCCATGTAAAACAAGTAACTAATTAAGAAACATTTTTTTTTTGATTCGTTTGTGTAAGATCTTCAAGAGTTCAGTGGTTCTTAAAAAAAAAAAAAAAAAAAAAAAAGAACCATAATTTGTTCATTTGTTTTAAGTATACATTGAAAATTAATGAAGCAAGAGGCTCCGTAGTGGCTCACTAGATAAGGCAGTTGTCTCTTCGATAGGAAGTTGTTTGTGTGATCTACACTCGAGGAAGATATTGTCTCGTTCTTACTGATTTCTTGATAAATTTTTGAAATTGAACGAAAAAAGTTGAATTTTAATTGTCAATCTTGAGTATATTATTTGTCATCGAGAAGGGCATAGATAGATTTGAGAGTTATTATATAACAAGTGCCGCTATAAGTATATATACGTATGTGCCAATTGATATAATGATGGATATATAAATATTGCTTGTGTACCTAGTACAGTCACGTTGAATTTTTAATTTATCGACGAGACCAGGAAAAAAAGGGTTTGTTAAAAAAGAGTACACATTCCAAAGGTCCAGTCAGGGTGCATCCAAGATAAGAAAGCCCTCAGTAGGAGTATAGGCTTATGCGGACCTATGCTGCTCTAAGTACATGTGCTTATCAGCCAGGGAAAGCATCAAGCATCTAGTGGCGCTTGCTAAAATGCAGCCTACGTAGGAGAGCCAGACATGGGTGCTGGTCTTCAGGGACCCTGAGTTCTTTTCAGGACTCAAGAGGATTTGCACCTCTAGAAAATGGTAGCGATCTTTCTCACTAATGCTGTGAGACGCGATGGTCTCCCTGGTGGCTCTACCCTGAAGTAATGCTAATGCGGTTCTGGGGTGGAACCAAAGCCACGCGGAATCGGGTGGGTTTTAGTGGGTATGGGTGATATAATAAAAAAAATTCACCGAGTCCTATTCTACCACTATCCCTGCGGTGTGCCTCAAGGCATTTCCTCTTCCTCCACAAAAAAGTGCTTGCAGCCTAGATCGGGTGAGGGGGATTTAAACCGACGGCATACCACCCCGTCGTATATAGAAAACCCTCCCGTTATAACACTCTTCTCAGATACAGGCATTACACTCTCACTACATTAACACAGGCAAATTTGCGAGTTGTTTTGAGTTGTGGGTGGCGGGATCTCTTTCTGGCTGGCGTGGTGAACCTGGTGGTGGGTAAAGCCGGATGATGAAGCTTGTATAATTCTGGGTAATTACATCCGAAATGGTTGTACGCCTTCGAAGCGAAAAAGACGTGTTGGGCTGACTAATCTAATCCTACTACCACTGAGGAGGCTACATGGTGGCCCTTTTAGAGGATTGTTTACGCCAGCTCTTTTTGGTGGATCATCTGCTCTGGTCGTGGGATTGTGTGCCTGCTGCTCGTCGCGCTGAGGCACTTTGAGTTTGCCTACATAAAAATTTACTACCCACCCACAAGCACTACTTTCACACTTTTTACATAATACCAGGGCAGTTTCCGTAGGTGGGACTGAAGTAAAGTGGTGATTCCCAATTGGTCCGAACAAGTAGCAGACTTCTCTGGAAACAGAGAGGGCACCTTCCTTGGTTTTACGCTTTTCCAAAACTTTACTTTAGAAAAAAGGGTAGTGCTGGCCTTTGCTGGTCAACATATCATTAAAAAGATAACAAAAATAAAAAATGTCGATGCAAAACTTGTACCTCAGACAGTAACCTTGCACAGGAAATCCATCGGCAGTTTTGATCCAGTGAACGCCCGGGTAGCTGTCAAAGGCTCCTCGTTTTCCAGGGGAGGGGGGGGGGCAAAGACGCTATTCTGGCCAGCAGAGACTGTTATATGTCCCATGGTCTTGATTAGATAAGGGATGACGAACAAGTCTTTCGAGTATTGGCAGTAACGTGAGTGAGGAATCCAACGTTACTATCTTTAGCAATCAGACAGAAGAAGAGCTTGACTGTATAGAAAGGAATAATACAGATCTAAGAGCGAGGTAAAATCAAGAGCTTGAGCAAGCTTGGTCTGCAACAAAAGGAATTGAAAAGACTTTTGAAGTAATTCAAGAAAAGTATGGAAACACGGCAAACGTGTTGTTACCAGAATAAGCTATACCAAAAGTGATGAGCATAGAAAAATAACGTACAGATCTTGAGATTTCTGCAACCAGTCTCACATTTTTACATACTTATCTGGATCACCGAAAAACCTGTGACTAGTCGGCTTAATAACTATACTAGTACAAGTTTTTCAATAGCTTTGGTACAGGATTTTTCTGTACCATGGATAGTCTATTAAATTTGTATACTGCGCATGGCTTTCTACTGTACCGCGCATAGTACGTGCGCTTATATATAGTGGAGATATGTATATATATGCATACATGTATGGGATTGTCATTGTTATTTTGGTTCAATATGTAAATTGTTCTTTGCGAGTGAAAACCAATTATTATACGCAACAGGAAAGTGCAGACTACAAGTGCCTACTGCACTTATCATTATATCTTGTTAGATTCGTATCAATGTATTGAACTTCATATTGTGTTGTGATGGATATACTGAAATCATAACCCCTTGAACTTTTGGCTAACCACTGCAGCCGACAGGATGGATGAATTCATCCAGGAGATTTTAACAGAGTGCAAGGGGCGATGATGAAAAAAAAAAAAAAAAAAAAAAAAGTTTACAGGTAGGTATGTATATATATACTGACAATCTGAATACTCCCACTGGCCGACTAACTTTCTGTACTGGTACAGAAAAAACCCGTACCACGTATCGGATTCTGACGTACTTAGCATGAGGTTTAACTATACTCAATAAGGTACTCTAAAGTATACTACCGCACCAAATATACCTGTACCAGTACACATTTTTCTTGTACAGAGTATCGAAAATACTTGTACTAACATATAGAACCTGTTTTTCTGGTAACAAAAATTTTCCGTGTGGTCAAGAATGGCATTAAAAATGCTCTCAAACATTTCAAACTAGCTGTTGTTATAAGACAACAGCTAAGTGTCAAAGAAGAGTACTACCCGAGTGGAAGTAAATCACTGCTCCAAACTGAGCCAATCTGTGCCCAACTGGACCTAACCAAACCTAACTGAGACAAATCTATTCTTATTGTGTCAAACCAAGTTGGACTGCGCAACACTAGAGTTATTTCGAACATATAGCTCCAATAAGTATCGTTTAAAACCAATTACGGTCAGTTAGAATCAGTTTGGCTCAATTTGGCTCAGTTTTGCTCATTTTAGCACATTTGTGCTCAGTTTACCTCTGTACGGCTAAGTTTGATTGTTTAGTACATAATACATATTTCTAGAGTGTTTTTATCATCTTGTTGTATTTTAGTGTTCAAGAAATATAAACAGTAATACGTTATAAAAGTATTATATATTTATTCATTGTACAAACATTTTATAGTTCACATGTATGACTAATTACAATAGCGCCCTGACGCATCTCAGGGAATCGTTACAATAAAAATGTTATCCTTTGTTTTACTTAATATACATGCACTGGAACAATTTATAAATGTAAAAAAGAATTTTTCATGATTATCAACACACTTAACATAATTTATCGACGTGGCATTAACAGTAAATATACACATGACTTATATTTATATTGATGAACAAAGTTTTAACTCTGCTTACATTGGATATTCTACATTTGTAAATACTTATAATAAGTCTATACTTACATTATTACGTCCATAATTACATTTTTTGTTTCTTAAATACGTTTTGAGAAAAATACAATTTATTGTATGATTTTACATGATTACAGTGTTTTATCAACTATTTGTATTAGAGATATAATTATTTAAGATTAATCACTAAAAGTCTTGTATTTAATTACAATAACTAAAAATTAGTAAAAGTAATAAATAGTAAATAAGTCATAACGCACTAGTTTTACTTTTTCTCTAAAAGTTGATAAACGGTCATAGTCACTTTAATACCTTAACTGGATTAACCTCATTTTATAGAAAATCAATAAGGACGGCTCTAGATTTAATTAAAAATTGGTGTAAATTGCCCTTGAAATCCGTTTAAATTACATAGAGAACGGTTAGTAATCCGGGTTCTATCTTTTGCAACTGATGTAAACTGCACAATGAAAATTTATTGGGACAGCTGAGCTTAATTGAGCTAATCTAAGCCAAATTAATCCATACTGAGCCTAATTGAGCTAATCTGAGTCTCATTACTACAGACTGAGCCTATATAAGTCAAACTGAGCTGCATTGTATCAAGCTGAGTTATACTACAGGCTGCATAAATAGAAACTAAAATGATAAAGTTTAAGTTTGAGTTTTAATATTCGATACTGTGATGTAAGCCACACTGAGTCAAACTGCTCTGTTCTGCAATAGACTGTGCCATAGTGAGCCAAACCGTGCCAGATGTTCGAATCGGCCTTAGTTTGGCTCAGTTTATTATAGTTTGGCTTAGTGAGACGCAGACAATTACAATGTAGCTCAGAAACTATTTCCACTCAGGTACAGTACAAAGTGAAAAAAGAGTTTTGCAACACTGCGACATAGGGAAAAGAGAAGAGATGGTTTCCGTCGGCAGGTGCAGAAAATAACTCTTAACACTACCCTTGAGGAAGTAACATGGACGAAGCGAGACAGGAGTCTTTCAGAAAGCCCTGAAAAGTGGCAAAGAGCCACTGGAAAAGTATTGCATAGTGAGGCATTGACAGTCTAGTTCGGTATGGGCCAGTGAAGCGAGCAGATGTGCAGCCTGGCTTCTCTTGGTGCTTTACCTGTACAGTGCTCATTGAAGCATCATCTTCGTCTTTGCGAGACAAGCTTTCCCTTCAAGGTCGGACTGCATCTTGACGAGCTCGACAACAGCCGAGGAATTCTTGGTTCTGAAGACGCTGCATCTTATCGTTCAACGCTGTTGATCATCGCCGAGTCAAGCCGTAGGCCACATTGAAAACCACAAGAGCCGCGCGCCAGCACATTGAAGCAAATCGCCACTGTCATATGTACATAGTTTAGAGACGAGAAATAAAACAGAAAGCCAATTTGAAAAGCGAGTAGCCATGCAAGTTATTTTATTATTTTCGACTGATTCAAGAGAAAAGAAAGTATTAATTATCCAAGTTATCAATAAATTGTTACAGTGAGTTCATTATACTTCCTGATTCATTGTTTTATTTATTCATCCATGCAAACAAAGTTATTCGTCGTTGTTCCATCTCGCTCACTAATAAATCGATTAGTAGAAACGTCAACAGAAACCAAAATCGAGATCTAAGGGTTCAACTCCGTAAGGTCAACAGTAAAAAGCAAAGAATGGCGTTGATGACCTTTGACGAAACTCTTACCAAGGAAGTCGAATGTACAAGCCCGGTCAAGATTGGATTCGTCTCCTGTCCTGTTAGAAGAAGGCTAGTGGAAACGAGGTGTTTTGAATGTCTGGAATATGACTGTAAAGAAGAAGATCTATCAAAGCTGTGTTTCAAATGTGGAAGCTGCAACCACCGCAAAAAAGACTGCAGCAGTACAGCACGGTGTTTTCTTTGCAAGACAAGGGACACAAAACACAAAGCCGGCAGTTGAAGCTGCCCAATCTTCAGACAAGCGCTAGAAGAAACCAATCCCAAATGGCATAAAAAAATGAGATTTAATTATTTAGAAGAGTGTAAGCTAATGTGGACCCACGCTGCGCTAAGTACACGTCACTTGCTATCTAAGGGAAGTATTAAGCATATTGTAGCGGTTGCAGAAAATGCAGCCTCCTAAGGAGAGCTAGACATAAGTGTTGATTCTCGAGGACCCCAAGTTCTTTTCAGGAATTGAGAGAATCAGCACCTCTAGCAATGGTGGCGGGTTAGCTTGCTAATGCTGTGAGATATAATTTTCTCCCTGTTGGCTCCACCCTGAAGTAATACTAACGCGGTTCCAGGGTGCGACTAAAGCCACGTGGCATGGGGTGGATTTTAGTGGGTAATAATGGTCTAATTAAAAAACCACTGAGTTACACACTACTGTTGTCCCTGCGGTGTGCCTCAATGCATTTCCTGTCCCTTAAAAAAAAAAAAAAATAAAAAAATAAAAAAAAAAATTGGAACCTTAAGATCAAACGAAAGCAATGGAGTGAGCNTAATTTAATTAGTGCGATTAAGTAGAGACTTTACTTGCCCGATCCAGTGCGTTTGGCCGTATGAACACCTTTGCAATCCAAAGCAGTCTATTTTCGCAACTTAAATTTTATAAACTCTACTACTACCACTACGATATTTGTTCTCAATACGTATCACTAGTACAACATTTATTCTAAATACGTATTATAGTTATAACAATTATTGCTGTCAGCATTTGCAAAACTTAGTGTAATTAATAAGTCATCCAAGACAGTAAAAACAAGTACAAAACATATGAAATATCAATATGTTCGATAACGGGGCAACACTTTTACAGCTTGTTGATTTCAAAAATGATTTAAAAGTGTAACTTCGTAACATAATACGTTTGGACTTATGTCCACTTTTGTAACTTTATTCACTTTGTACTTTTAAAACCTATTAACAGCAAGATTATAGGCCTAATAGAATTTTTTAAAATAAAACGTTCATAGTAAAGAAAACGTGCTTGTTATAAATGATTAATGGATGATATCTATCTATATTAAAAATAACTGCATTTATTAAGTTCTTTGTAATTTATAATTTTTTTTCTTTTTTTTATGGAACTCTAGACTCGAAGCAGCTCAGAACAAACTTTTAAAATAAGTTATTTATTTTACATTTTAATATGCTTACAGCCTGTTGAGTTTTACGAGCACAAAAATACTTTTGTTCTTTGGCAACCTAGTGCAATATGTACTTTCACTACCCAGAAATACATAGGCCAAACAGTGTATTCAAAAATAAAATAATTGTTATATATTTGATAGGTATTTCAAAAATGTTCAATTAAACTGTTTAGTCCATAATTAACACAACCAATTAAATCTCATTATCTCATTTTTTAAAGTTTTTTAAGACAATTAGACTTTTAATAATCTCATATTTACGAAGCAAGAAAAGTAATGATTTAAAGTAAAAACTTATCTTGCGATGTTATATGTTAACAGCCGATTAAATTTTAAGACTATTGAAAAACTTTGGTTTTCATTCATGAAACTGAAAGTAGAAAAGCAAATGAAAAAATTATAAAGGAAATTAAAAGAACAAACCAGGGGGTATTAATGGGTAATGGGACCCACGGTAAGAACGAAGTTCTTTAAGCATGAGATGAGTATAGACACAATTTCTCAGGTAACAAGGGGATCGCCAGACCCACAGGAAGAACGAAGCTCTGTAAACGTTAGTACTGCATTCATGTTGTTTACTAAAACAAAAACTTGAAAAACGAATAAAAAAAAAAAAAA
>NW_019379695.1:243892-265391 GCF_000648655.2 Copidosoma floridanum
AAAAAAAAAAATCGAAAGGCTAATATATTTGAGGTTAACTGTATTATTTCTATATTTAATTTAAAATGTATTCTTATTCTAAAAATTGTTTCTATCAGAACTTGGGTTAACTAGTGTAATAAGCATGATGAGGACTAGTGCGATTAAGTAGAGACTTTACTTGCCCGATCCAGTGCGTTTGGCCGTATGAACACCTTTGCAATCCAAAGCAGTCTATTTTCGCAACTTACTATAGGTAACAATTTATTCGCCAAACAGTATTTTCAAAAAATCTAATGTTGTGAATTGGGACCTATAAAAGCATTAATCACATATTTTAGTTTGTAATAAGAACTTTTGCATGAATCCAGTTCTTTTTTTTATGTTTTCTTTTTAGAAAAATTGAATTACAACAAATCTAAAATAAACGATGCAAGTACAAATAGTGTTTAAAAATGAGAAATCCATTTAACAGCTTAGCATGTGTATAGACCGGTAAGATTGCAAAACTTAAATTTTCTACTGGCTTACAGATAAAAAAACCAGGTGTGGGTCTCGGAATTCCCGGCAGAAGTAAAACTTCCCACTCAAATGTTACTAAATTCGGTGTAATAGAAACTAAAAAAATTAGAATACAACTAATTTCAATAGATCTTTAAGAATCCGATATTAAAGTAGTAAAAATTTTAATTTTATTACGTATTCGAGCTTGCACGTGCATAGAATACATATTCTTCAATATACTACTTATGTTACACATGATTCACGCATTCTAAGTACTTCTATGTTTGCTATGACACATGCAATACATGTACGAGTTGTTGGTTCCGTAATGCATAATGAAAAAAAAAATGTTCACTATACTAAGCTGAAAGAAGGTACTTTTGTCTTGGTACGTGGGACAAAAATTACTTTTATCTAAAATTATTATTCGTGCATTAGATATGACATCATATGTGTACAATAAATTTTTGTTGAAATCTTTGTATCCAACAAATAAAATTTTTTTAAATTTCGGCTACCATAAAAGTAAAATAATCTACTCTAACTTATTAAAATTGAGGAAAAAAATAGACATTTTTCATCGTAAAGTTGTAATTTTTCATTAAATTTGTTGTCTATGATTATGTATAGTTTAATATTAAAATTCATCCGTGCTTAACTGATTTCTACTAATCTCAAAAAATAAATAATAAGAATATAGATTTTGGTCGCGTGACAATTTTTCTTATAATACATGATAGAGAACAGATAATCAATTTATAGGTACACGGAAAAAAATTGTGAAAGCTAAGACCTCAAATATCTTGAACGACCGTACTTCCAAAAAGATTGAACGCTGGGACTTCCAAATACGACAAGCATGTAGTCAAATTAAGAAGCCCAGCAGTTCAAAAGAATTTGAAGTACTGCACGTTAGACTTGGATGTCAGAGGCAACGAGATTGGAGACCTTTGATTTCAGAGATTGTTGAACACGCAGAGCTCCAAGCTCAAGGTCTCACACCTTAAAGTTGGGCGGCTGAGACTTCCAATTTTGAGGTTGCACAGTTCAATTCTATCTGAGCTGTATACGTATAAACAATGACTGCAGGCTAACCAATTCAAAGAGAGAGACTATAGTAGGCAAGCCACCCAACTTTGAGGTGTGAGACCTTGAGCTCGGAGCTCTGCGTGTTCAACAATCTCTGAAATCAAAGGTCTCCAATCTCGTTGCCTCTGACATCCAAGTCTAACGTGCAGTAGTTCAAATTCTTTTGAACTGCTGGGCTTCTTAATTTGACTACATGTTCTTCGTATTTGAAAGTCCCAGCGTTCAATCTTTTTGGAAGTACGGTTGTTCAAGATATTTGAGGTCCTAGCTTTCAAAATTTTTTTCCCTGTAGGATAACAAGGATATAGCTTTGCCTTTGAGATATGACTTTTATTATTTTCAAATTTATTGCGATTGTTTGTATTAATCAGTGTAACATACATACTTTCTATACGTGGAATTATTTTTAGCCTATCTGGCTTCGTTTTTGACATACGACTGTTTTTCTAATTTTAAGAGGTTATGTTATAACAAAAATTCTACGAAGATTTTGTCAACATCTGTATTCATGTTCCACACATAACATTCTAAATAAAAGTTTTGTTTGACTTGCTCTTTTCAAGATATAGTAAAAAACAAGAAAATTGAGATTATGTTGTGCATTATGCAACCCCTCTCTATTTGTGCGCATCGGACATGTAGTAACTCTGTAGTAAACGCGTAAAAATGGTTATTTTAAGTCTATTCAGCTTCCTTTTCGAGATATGACTGTTTTTCGAATTTTCAGAGGTTATATTGTAACAAAAATTTTTCGAAGGTATTTAAAATGTCCATATTCATTTTTCAAACATGGCATACAAAAGAAAATTTTTTTTACTTGTTCTTTTCAAGATCCTGTCAAAAAAAAAATAACTGAGATTATGATTGTGCATAATCCAACCCGTTTATATTTGTGTACCTTGATCATGTAGTTCCCTCTAGGGAAGCCCGTAAAAATTGTTACTTTTAGCTAATTTTGCTTCCCTTTAGAGATACAGCGTTTTTTCTTATTTTCAAAGGTTAGGTTATCATATTATACATATTTAATCCTTAATACACGTTTTTTACATAAATATATACATATTAAAGGATAACTAGGAAAAGAAAGCGATTTTTACTGTGTTTTTTTGAAAACTTCAAAGAGATCAAGCGACGTTTTGTCAGACATTATTTACCTGATAGTACCTTAGCTGTAATAAAGGCTCAGTTAAGCCCATATTACAGCCACGTTACGATTTCCACCATGCAGCAGTAGGTATACTTACTCTATATATAGAATACTATAGAGAGAAGGTATATCATTTATATAGATAGAAGTGGTTGCGGTGGCGCAACGGTAGAGTTGCAATTCTGTCAATCTCCGAGGTTTTAATTTTTTGAATTAATTTAATTTAATTAAGCTGCATTTGGCACGGTTAGTACTTGGATGGGTGATCGTCTAGTCACTATTCAGGTGTCGCCCTTTCGCCTGTGCTCTTGATTCTCGAAGGTCGATTAACTATTTCTCTGACGTTTCGTCCACGTGATCATAGGTGTGACTGAGTTGGTCCAGATGTTTATATACGTATATAAACATCTGGTCATAACTAAGGGGCACTGATGGCTAATTAACACTATAATTGTGTAAAACAAATTCCATGTCTGTGCCTACGGGCGATGATGAAAAAAAAAAAAAAAAAAATTTATATAAATAGAGTAACTCTGGCGCACAATTGTGCGCATGCTAGAGGGAGGGAGGGAGTGAGAGAGATGGACAAACAGATCTCCTACCTGCGGCGCAGTCAGCGCTGGCTGGCATACATACAGATAATATTTATATAGATACTTATGGGCACGGCTGCGTTCGCTCGTTCGCTCACTCGTTTCACGGGTTAACTCTCCACATAAGGCGCGCCTAAAGAAGTTTCACTTCAAAAACTAAAGTGTTTTAGCAGTCGTCAAACTTCATGGGCTGTCGGCATATCTCGCAATAAAATAAATTTCTAATTTTGAAAGGTTACATTAATTTTCCTGTTAATGTTAGATATTTTAAGTCCTAATATCTTTTACAAATAAATTTTAATCAAAAACCTGATTAAATCTTTTGTGTTGATTATAGCCTAAAAAATTTAATTAAAAGATCCTAAGGAGTATTTTGATTAAGTACAATGAGTTATTTTTTTAATACATTTTGAGGTTTCTTTTTTTTTACCTAGTTGCAAAAGCACAGACTTTATTTTGTTTCTTAAGTGTTCATGAAACCAAATTCAGTAGGTCGAAAAAGTGAAGAAATTATTTAATTCAAACATAAAAAGCTATAAACATATCTTTATAAAAGACTAGCGGCCTTGTCTTGGCTCAACCCAAGATTCACTAAGTACACGGCTGTTCCATAGTCTATTAGTGAACGAATCTTTGTCACAACTTGCTTTAAAATATTTATCATCAACAGTTGTACCAAAAATAATTGTAAAAAGGACCAACGAGATTAACAATAAATTTAGTTAACATGAAGATTTACGATGGTTTTGAAAAAAACTTAATCCATACTTTCATAAAATGATTATCAGTAACACTATTTAAAGAACAATTTTTGTGTTACGGAATTACGAAAGAATGCAAAAATGTCTATGAGGCCGAACGTACTGAGTCACGAAAGTACCGTATAGTTTTTTATTGAACATTAAACTTGTCGTAATGTAAACATATCTTTATGTAAAATAAGTTACTTGTGCTGTTATTTCTACTTGCTTTAAATATATTAAATTCTTAAAGGTCCAGTATTAATTGGAAAAAAACCAACCGTAAGGGGTCCATGGTCCATTTTTTTTCTACGCCGGTCGAAAGTTTTTTGATTAAAAAAAATTTTTTTCACACTTTGTTACCATTAGCGTATTATAAACAATAAATAATGATTTTAAAAAGTGTTTTATCTGTAGGAAACTTATTAACGAAAAGATTGTCGGTCGTAAAATTTCTCTACGAGCAATGGAAGCGAAAATAAAAGCAAAAAAACTGAATAAACAATTGGCAATCGTTCATGCATTTTTAAACAAATAAATAAAGTCAACTTCTGATTTGGACAAACCTCTTTTTCCCGTATTTTTAGAAAAATTCTGTAGGGTAATAACCAATTTTTTCACTACTAAAAAATGTAAGAAGGAGGTCAAACAAAAGAGAGCCGTTGAGCCCTTCGGTGCGCGCGTAGGAAGAGAGAGCTGCGTGCGGCAATGTGTATAGCTTCATACATGGTTGTATTACTATAGCTGGGTCAGAAAAAAGTTTTGTTACCTTTTTTTTGGTCTAGCTTCCATTCACCCAAAACTCATAACGCAAGAAAAGGAACTTCGTTCCAAAAACATTAAGTAAATCACCTGCATGCAGTTGTTTTGAGCACAGATGAAACAATTCCATTTAACATTAGTAACGTGGTTATTAACTTTAATTGAATACTTTTATTTTTTAAAATACGATAAGGCAAATAATTATTTACCTAACAGGTTGCAAAAGAAGCAATAGAGCCAAATGGACTAGGTTGCGAAAGTATCATAGTTTTTAAAGAAACGTCAAACTCAACAAGCTTAAAACATGAGATGCCTTTAATTAAAATATTAATAGATAGAGTTATATCTACATGCTTTATTTATTTGCTTTAGTATTTATTAAAAATACTGCTAGGCCTATAACTACTATAACTATTTATCTAATAGTTCGCAAAAGAAGCCATGTAGCCAAACAAGTCGCGAATAACCATAGTTTTTGAGCAGAGACCAGACTCAACAGGTTAAAACGTATATCGTCTTTTTTGAATTAAAATAAAAACTTGTACTCTTAAAGTTTTTGATCAGATATGGACTCGATAAAATTAAAATGTCGCACAACATCCTGCACTGTTCGGCCCTCCTGCTCCACTGTCATACGACAATGGTATGTGAATTCGTATTATCTGCAGACCCAAACATTTCATCTTGCGGCACCGGCGTCTGTGACTGAAACTGTTGGAACAGCCACATTAATGAGTTCCACTAACGATTTTGGATAAAACGTGATCAAATATTCTTCTTTTTTTTTTTTTTTTTTTCTTAACCTTGCTGTTTATAAAGGACGGACGCAGTGTTGGACGTATGCATCAAAACAGCTTTATTATAGATAATGTAAAATACTTTCGTTATTCATTTTCTATTTCACCCCTGACAGATCATTGATCCCCAATTTCTATATATTACATCTTTAGTTCGAATACTTACAATTTAAGTTTTGTCTACTACCTTAAAAGATATCTCCAGATATTTAAAAAGCAAAGAACACTAAAAAGAGAAACTCAATGAAAAAAACATTAATTTTCAAAGTTCTTGTAGTTAGAGATAAAATAATCAATTGGTAATTTATATGCCCGTTTTAAGTGCAATTTGGTAAAATAATTTTCAAAAACACTGTTTGAGGGACAGTTTTTGATTTACTGAAATTCAGGAGTAACGATTGTATAAGGTTGCAAAAATGAGTAAGTAGCTGAATGCACTGGGTCGCTAAAGTACTGAAGTTATTTAATAGACATCAAACTCATAGAGCTGTTAATATATTTCTATTCTAAATAAGGTACTCATTTGAAAATACTATTTCAACTCTCTTTGTACACAACTAAGTAGCCATAGAGCAAAACAGACTGGGTCGTGGAAGTCTCGCAGTTTTTGTATAGACACCAAACCCAACGAGCTAAAAACATAAAACGCCGTTAATTAAAATACTCATTATCAAAGTTATTGCCTCTTGCGTTATTTATCTTGGATAATTTGAAATTTAAAAACATTGAAACAAAAATTAAATAAATCAATGATATTAATTTACGATGTTGTTGTACTTGCAAATTAAATATCCATTGAATATTCTTTTTTGTACCTTTCAACTACACTTTAATAAGACAACTTTTAGAAACATTGTTTGAAGAATTATTTTTTTTTAGTTACAGACTTGAAAAAGTACAATGTGCATAGAGTTGCAAAAAATTCTTTAGGATCAAACGCACTGAGTCGCAAAAATAGCATAGTTTCTGAATGGACGTCACATTCAACGGGCTTATAAAATATAATACCGTCAATCAAAATACTTGTATTTAAGATTATTTTTGTTTGCTTCATGAGTCTTAGATAATGTAACTGTTAAAAAGAAGAAAAAAAAAATTAAACAAAAATAATTACTCAGGGTGGTCTTGTATTTTCAGATCAAATATTTAATGGATTATTTTTAATGTACCTATTAACTGTATTTTAAACAAGTACTTATCAAAAAACAAGTACTTTCTTAAAAATGATTTGAAAAAATTACAGAATTTGAAAAGTACTGACTGCATTGGGTTGCAAAAGTGTTTACGGGACGAAATGAACTAGATCGTGAACGTACCGTAGTTTTCAAATAGATGTCAAACTCAATGATCAGAATACACAGAATGCCGTTTATTGAAATACTAATAATTGAATTTATATCTATGTATAATCACAACGTGCCTTTGGTGGCACGACCGCGTATTTTCTTACTGTTCAAACTTCAAGGAACATAAATATTCGCTTTGTACCCTAAGCGGAATGAAAAGAAATAGCAAAAAAAAAAATTGATGGAAAAAAGCCAAACGGCGCAAAAAAATCTGATGTATGAATTCTTTATAGGAATGCACTGCAGTGCAGAAAGAGCAGAAAAACACAAAGATCACTGTGTAATGATGTATAACAAGGTCAAAATTCTAAGAGAAGAAGTCAGACGCCCGTGCGATCGTTCAAAGGCAAAGGGCGGCGAGACCACTGGTGATCAGAGCATGCTTTTCAAGATGGCGTTAATGTCAGATTTTCGAGACGTGGTGCATCGATAGTAGTGATAGCAAGAACAAATTATTCAAATCGGGTGGACAAAAAAAGGATTTCTAATACTCGTGAAAGAGCGCAGTTCAACGATGTTACTGCACTACCAGAGCGAGGAAGACTCAATCTTTCTGAGACATTCACGCGCGCTTCAGTACGGCCAAGCAATGCTCGCAGCCATCGCGCTCACCACCAATCAGCAAGCGCGGTGATCACTGGTTCCACCACGTGTAAGGCCAACATACATATATATTAAAGATAGGAGAAGCGAAGAGAAGCCTCACTTATTTGTCATTTGGACACGGCTAAAGGGACGTATGGAGCGTGGAGAACACGAAGAGAAATATAAAAATGGCTACAAGCACTACACACCTCCTTCCGACGGAACAACCTACTTGTTCCATTCATCTTACATGATTTAAAAGTAATAAACATTAGTATATAAAAATTAAACAAAACAATGATATTAACTTACAAAGTTACTGTATTTGCACATCAAATATTTAATCAGTTATTTTTCATGTAACTATTAACCTCGCGATTAACTGCACTTAAAAAAAAAATTTTTAAAACACCGTCTCAAGTAAATGATTTTTATTTTACTGAATTGTAAAAGTATTGACAGAATAGGTTCAGAAGATGTCTATGTCTCTGAATGCCCTGAATCGTGAAAGTACCAAAGATATTCAATGACCGTACGAAAATAGTATATTACGCACCCAGTGAGCGAGGTAAGGAATGTTTTAGATTTCACATTTATACACGTGAAATCTAATGCATTTCTTAACCTCCAAATGTGGTGCGTATACGTTTTTTTCCACATCTTGCGCTGAGACGAAAGTTCCTTTTTTCGGCACAGTAAGGTGAAAAGGATTATTTGACTGTTCAAACAAAAATCTCAAAATTTTTTTTGAAAATTAAATTTCATACTGTTAACAGTAAATATCTTTTAATACCTTAAATATTCTTAACGAGTTTCCACTGAACTTATTAAAATTTTTCAAGAGCTTTGATGGCTTAGTGGTTAGCGTGCTAGCCTTCTAGCCGAAGAAACTTGAGGGATCATGGGTTCTAATCCCATCGAAAACTGTCGAGATTTTTTTCTCGGGCTTTTTTGATGGGATGAGTACGTAGGATTTCAAAACACGACTTATCAAATTTTAAAAACGAATTGTGTACTTTTTCTGGTGATGTCTAGACCTCCATGGGCTTCCTTTTCGAGAGAAAGCCAAAACTTGGCCAACTCATTGGGTAAAGCATATAATATAATAAAGTAAAAATTTTGAGTAAGTATAACAAGCAACTAGTCGGTAAATAGGGAAACTGCGTTAACAGACTGTCAGCAGTAACTAGTTATTTGTTATAATTACTCGAAATTTTTTTTACTTTTTACCAAAATCTGTTCCTGACATCAAAATACGACTTCAGAGTCTAGTTCCATTGCAAACAAAGTGTCTGTTGTACCGAATGAAAAAAAAAAAATAATAAATACTGATCTGTATAAATTTGAATTGAATTGCCTATCAAAGTTTTGGCTGGCAGTCTCCAGACTGCAAGACGCCCATGTATAGGCACCCTAAGACATTGATTAATTACCGTAATCGAATGTTTTTGAATTACCTTTAGCAATAAAATAATTTATTAATGTTTTTCATAAATGAGTTTTTTCTGAATCTTCTAAGCGCTCTATAAAATAAACTTTACCATCTTTTTGCGTACAGTAGTAAAAATTATTTTCTGATCGTGATTTAAATTTACATACATGTAATAAAACATGAATTTCATCGCTCAGGTACGGTCTTTTGCACCCTAGAGCACACCTTCTTCCCGCTAATTATTTTCCGCCCATGAGTGGGTATGAACATTTTTCTCCTGACAGAAAGTTGCACTTTGCACCCTCGATACGAAAAATGTTGTTCTCACCTCTAGCACAAAGATTCAACTATCACGCCCTTCAGGTGCGCAAGTTTTACTTTTTGCCATTGGTAAGAAATGTACTTTTTACAAAGTAATACTTTAGTAGTGTTATCTTTTTTGTGTATATTTTACTGTCGTGCAGGTAAATGAGAAGATTTACATGATTAGTCTTTTGATTCTCAAATTTGGTTTATTTTTTAAAAAGCAACATTATCCTTAATAGTATTATAATGGTATGCACAAATTTTTTCAATGATTTCATATTTAGCCAAAAAGTTTTCCAAGTCAATGAAAATGAATGACAGTAATTGTTTCCTTAAAAATTACTTCGTACGATGATGCACAATGTCATTTATTTAATATAAGTTTTAAAAAGAAGCTTGAATCATCTTTAAAGATTATATTAATCCTACCGGTTGCAGTATATTTTATTCGATTTTTTGTATTTTCTCAAACTTTAAATTAAGACAGAAAACCAGTGAGACAGACCAATATATATCCAAATATTCAAAAACATGGTGTGTAGAGCGGCTGCAGGTAGGTTTGGAACCCTTCTTGTAAAAATGTCTAAGCAAAATAAGTTTTTTTTTTTTTTTTTTTTTTTTTTTTTTTTATTAAAAGATGTTTAAAATCTAAATAAAATTTTACGTGAAACAAATACTTTATTTCTTTTTTTTACGTGTTATGACTTTTGCTGTTATATTTTATTTTATGTATTTTGTTGCTTCACATTTTGTACCATTACATAACCAATCTATTTTACCTAAATTTTCTAGTAACATATGTACGTCTCCTTATTTTAAATTCTATTTATGAGGTAGAATATTGTACAAATAACATTTATGAGTTGTGTTGTTGAAACAATCAAAATTTTGATATGAAATTAACTGTTATTATTATTTTTACAAACTGCTTTATGGCAACAATGACGAGTGACACATTTTGCTTGAATGAAATTGAGAATTTTATTATCTTAGAAGCATGTGTATTTATAATGTGTTACTAAATAGTACATTACGATACTAGTGTGCGGGAAAGGCGATTAACGTACGCGTGTCAGTCACATAACCTGTCGCAGCTGTGGTGTATACAACTTTTTGACACACCGTGCACGGGGAACGAGATTTAGAGCCATCTCATGTAGCTCTACCAAAACCATGACGTATACAGGCACTCACATGAGTGCGTAGCACGAGCTGTGAGTCGGGTGTGTAAACGGAAGTCTTAAGAGCCACAAAAGATGGCTCATTATCGAGTCCCCGCGCACGGCTTGTCGAAAATGTTACTGTTTGTATTTAAATTAAATTAAAAATTAAATGTTTTAAATGATGACTATAAATATAAAATTTTTTACTATTATTCTACTTCTGATACCTTTTTTCATGGCAGATTTTTGACTGTTTGTTTTGCAAAAGATTAATTATCATCTCTATAGTCTCGCAAAGTTCGATGAACTATTTCGATCAATTTTTTTTTCGATTGTTAATGCTTTAGTACAAATAACTTAATTAACGTCCCGCTATTTTTATGTTTACATTATTGTTCGAAAAATGCACTTTCAAGATTGTCTAATGCTATTGGTAATTATTTTAAAAGTTAAATCACTTGTCATTGTCTTAAGGAGGAATTTACGGCAATACCAGTCCACGTCACTGATAAAACTTTTTTTCCGGTTGAAATAAAATAATCAATAAATGTCTAACACAAAAGCCTATTGCCTGTACGACTGGAACCATTATTGAATATCATTTTTTGTTAATTCTCACATATTTGATAAGAAAAATGTCTTTTATAGTTTGATAAAAAAAATAAAATTCATTAAACATTCTCCAACTATAAGTTTTATCATTTGGGCCATTACTTTTTTTTTCTCGACCACTATTCAAATATATCGATGAATTCAAATTTTCGTACATTTTTTCTCCAACTAAGAAATCTTGTGTTTTATAACTTATTTTTTTCCAATTGTCATCTTCACAAGGTATTTAGGCAGATGTAATCGTATCAACATTTTTAAAATTTAACAATTTTTTATCGGGATTTAACGTTATTGAAAGATAAGCATGTGGTAAACCTCTTCATGAAATCTCTATAGTGTATAAAAGAAGTAACGTGAACGAAAATGTTACTTTTTTGTTTTATCTCTTAAAACAAACTGTAATTTCGCATAAACTATCTATCAGTAATATTAAGCATATCATTGGATATCGGACTTAGGGAAAATTTTAGTATACTTTGCAACTCGTTCCATTTTAGGTTGTACGTTAAAGTTATACATTAATCTGGCTTACCAAATTTTTTCATAAAATTTGTTGAATCCTGATAATACTTCTGTATATAACGTAGACTATTAACGTAAGTTAATTAAAGCATAAGAAGATTTCCATTTTTCTATCCGTTTTTAAAATAGGTTTAAGTATTAAAAGCACTACTTTTAATATAATATCATAATCCTTCGTAACATTCTATTCTTAATTTTTTGTTTTCTCATAGAGAAAGCTTAGTAAGTATCGGTAATAAATAAAGTTCCCGTAGAAATATGTCCGAAACATTCTTTATAGTATCTTAAGTAAAAAAAACACCAATTTGAGAAAAATTATTTGTGTGTGTGTGTGTGTGTAATCAGTAATCAGTCATATCTCAGGAATGCAACGACTGACTTTAATGTTCTCGGGCTAAAAAAGTTTATTGTCCAATGCTTATGGTGACTTGAAAAAAAATTTATGTCTATATAAAAAGATTGATACCACAACGATTTTTAATGGTCAAAAACTTATTTTTTCCTTAAGAAAAGTCAAAAATTTATCATGCGAAGTTGACAACAAACTTATTAAGTAGTGAATGAAAATAACTTTTTCTACCTCAGACGTTTCTGAGGGACGGGTGTGCCTTGGTACGAAAAATAGAGTTCATACCTGGTGCGCATTCAACCAGGGCAAGCACCAGGCCTCAGAGACCTGTAATGTGCGCCATCAGGTACAAAAACTATCATTTCTTCACTTGGACATGATGCTTTAAATCCTAGGACACACGGTCCACCCTAGGGCACACTTTTCACCCACTTACTACTTTTCACCCAGAAGTGGGAATGAACATTTTGGCTCTGATGGGCCCAAATTTTATTCCCACCCTAGGGAAAAAAGTAATTAGTCGGCGGAAAGTGGGCCCACAGGTGCAAAGTTGCACTTTACACCATTGGTACAAAATTCCATCGACCGATTTTAATGTTCTAGAGCTTACAATTTTTTTTCTAATTATTTACGGCTGCTTGAAAAAATCCTTAAATTTTTACCTTGAATTCAAGTCTTAAACATTTGTTCCAAATTTAAAGCAGAATAGTTTGAGAAAGTTTTTGGCTAATTTATTGGCAGTGGTTTTTTTATTACTTCCAAAATAATTCCTACGATTATTTTGTACCGTAATGGATAAGTTTGAAGAAAAAAAAGTTTTGTAAACCTCCAGGCAAACAAAAACAGGCTGAATTTTTAATGTCAGGTCTGAAAGATAATCTGTATAAGTCGCACTGTAAAGTTGTAATATCGTAATGCTTATCACATTAATGATTTTTGTAAGTATCTGTGGTCTAACTCAAATTTCTCAATGTAAACAATAAGAGAAATACTGACTATCGGTTCTATAAGTTATGATAACTTATCTAAGTTTGTGTGATTTAGAATATTGTTTGGTATATCTTACAAGTGAACACAAATTTAAAAATTTTCAACCGTTTTAGAAATTAATATTATTATTCTGACGTAATTAGCTGCCATAAGTTAATTTTTTGTTTGTCTTTCTCCGTTCTTTGTACGTATGAAATATTTTTTGTAGTTTGGTGGTTTATTCACGTTTGTAATTAAAAAAAAGCTCATAATTATCTGCTATTAGATTTTCCTTTAAAATTTGTTTTAATATTTTAAACTAATTTCCAGTTAACTTTTTGTTTAGTGTTAATCTCTTACTCGTGGCTTTAATATCACCATAAAAGTATAACTGACTAATTAAGAGTATTAGAAGTTATATGACAAACTTAATCTAGTAAGTTTACATTATTTAATACTTTGTTCTTCTCTTGCAAAAAATTTGCATTTAACGTCACAAAACAAAGAAAATTATTGTAGTACCTAATTAATTGTCTGAAGTTTTAATCGTAGAATAACTGCTTCTCAAAATTTTTGTTGTATTGGCCTAAATGTAGTACAACTATTTTACCTTTGCAACAGCAATTATTCTTAATTTTTTCTTGACTATAATACATTGCTAAAATAATTCAATCTCCATGGACTAGAGAGATTTATGTTATTTATTTAGTAGTAGGGCTTTGCCCCCTACGCATTCTACCCCCCAAACCCGATTTACGTTAATGTTAATAATAATAATAATAATAATAATGATATTGTATAAATCATCAATGATCTCATCATTCTTATTTAAATTATCTGCTTAGTGATAGCTCGGTGAATTAAAGCAAAGCATAAATTACGTATTGCATATAAAATGAGAGCTAAATACATTAATATACAAAACAATATTATGTAAATAACATTAAAATCCTAAGTATTATATATTTGTTTACAAATCCATAACAATTTAGTCACCCTGAGATATTTACAAGAAATCTTTTTGATACTACTGTTATGTACGATAGCATATAGCTATGCGTGCGTGCGCCTCTGCTGGCTTGGGCCTGAAAGGTAGGGGAATAGAGAAGAGAGATGACATGAAAGGGAGAGAGAAAGAACAGGGAGATCAGCTAGAGACGCGAGAGCGTAAGGACGAAGTCCGCAATACGAGCACAACTTCCCTCAAATATAAGTAATTCTAATAAAGCATTAGTTAACAACAAGTCACGCTTCTATTTATTCCCGCACCGTGTGGGATACAAATAGAAATTTTTTACGGTATGTCGTGTGCGCGAAAATCACTTAGTCTTGCGGAACAAAAAAAATTTTCTTATTATTTTTTTTATCGACTTCATTGACGTAATAAAATAAAGAAATAAAAAAAATACACTGATCGTCGAAAAGGAAAAAAAAAATTGTCAAAAGTGCCAGATGCCAAATTCAGCGTGTCAAGAGCCACAATATAAGGGAAATTGAAAAAGTGGAGGAGAACAGGAAGAAATAATCGGAAACATCTTCGAGACTGCAAGGATACCAGACAAGCAAAAACTGCATATCAAGCCAGTGGACCAATATACCAGGACACTAGAAGTAGCTACCACTCACTAAACTCAGGAAAATACAGACAAAGAAAAGAAAGCACAGTACGCTAAGCCCCGACTACAGCCATAGAGAAAACACAGGATACACGGCACAGGAGAAGGGAACAACGAGCGAAAGCAGAAGCTGAGCAACTCCCGGAAGGATCAAGAAAGAGACTCATAAGTATGCACGGGATTATTGTTATGCTAACCACCATCATGGCAATCTGGTAAGTGAATTTTTTTTACTCGTATATACTATACTCATAATCTCCGCGGGAAATGCGCACCTAAAAGAAAAAAACTTATATATCGATATTATTTCTCAATCGCAATATCCAGAGACCTTGATGGCAACCCATAATTGCATGCACAAGCATATAACCGATATACAAACGACAAACACCCCATACAAAATTTTTTAAATTAATTAATAAATACAAGGAGTAGCTAACCGAAAACAAAAACGAAAAAAAGACTATCGACTAACACTCAATAGAGTGCGCGTATCTATCAGGCTAACACAAAATACACAGAAACGACAGCATCTTACGATTAGAAAAAAAATATATATACGAACTAGAAAAGCACAAGACGAACTACAAAAAAAAGAGACTAAAAACAACACTATAAGTGACGTAAAAACAAATGATACACTGGGAAGGGGAGTACAGGAAGTCGTGAGGTGCACAGATATACACGAAACAGGACCAATTGACACAGATGACGAAGTAATACAAATTAACCTAGAAGACGATCCAAAATCATGGACAGAGTGGCAGAAGGCCAGCACAAAACAGAAGCTTTTTATGATGAAAATGTTAAGAAAATTAACGCCAAGCAGAAAACGTGGACAGTTCATAAACAAGACATAAGTGATAATAAAACTGATGCGCTATCCCACACAGAAACACATAGACCCCCCGTATTTAAAAAATTAACTCCATATACTGAACGTGAAAATGCGACAGCTGACATGAATCGATAAGTCACTAATCCACGTAGCGATAAAACACAAGCCAAACACAACACTAATCTACACGATATAATAAGAGAAGCAGCGGCACAAGCGGTGCAACAATATACAAATCGAATACCTACACCTACACAACCAAAACATCAATCATCACAACAGATGTACGGAGAAGTTACACGGCGTAAAACACAAATGCGAGCCCTAGTAGCTCAAGGCGAGCAAGAAATCGGCAATGACTGCATCACCTACAATACAAACCACGACAATAATTATTATAGACAGAACACAGCAGTACCACTTTATTCTGCAGAAGAAGACGAGTTAGGTTGGGAAAATAGAAATTACTTAAACGCCCAAGACCGATTTACAGTACCCCCACATTACACAGGAAATTTTAATTACGAACGCCCAATTCAGAACACGCTGTCGTCACTAAGTCGCCTAGCAGCAAACATACCGATATTTGACGGCGATTCCGTTAAACTACCCCTTTTTGAACAAATGGTAAGAGTGATATCGTGGACAGTAAGCCCCATATTTGAAAAATTTTCTATAGGCTCACTAGCAAATAAGCTGAAAGAAGCAGTAGTCACATGTATACCATGACTGGCACAATTCTCATCTGTAGATGAATTCTTGGTAGAATTAAAAAATAGATATAGCAGCATTGAAAGCGTTGACCCGTTATTGGCAAAATTAAAAGTAGCGAAACAATACAGAGGGGAATTAGTAAAGAAATACAGCAAACGCGTTCAAAAATTATACGATAGAATAACAACTCTATACGATTCGGACACGACACTATCGCCTAGGCAACGACACGCATTAAAGGAGAGCGCTGAAAAAGAAGCCATAAAGCAATATACGTACGGGGTACGATCGCCTTACAACTACACGGTAACATGCCTTAGCCCGAAAACGTTAGGCGAAGCTATAGTAGCCACACTGAAAATGGAAAGGGACTTGAGCCTACGAAAAATAATGCCGGCACGAATCAAGGGCCAAGTATACTGATCGAGAGCAGAAACAAGAGATACGGACGATCATGTGTACAGCCATGAACAGGCAGAAGTACGCGACACAACAGATAAAAATAAAATAACAGGGGACTCTCAATATTGCTTATATTGCAATGAATACGGGGAGCATGCCACAAAAGTATGTATGAAATTAGTAGGAGACGTAGCGAATAAGAGAATTCAAAACCCAGACATAAAAGCAAATGATCCACCAGTGCAGGTATCACAAGATAAACAAAACGTAAAGGATAAGAATTGCGCTTACTGCAAACGCAGGGGGCACTATACAAGCGAATGCCGCACAGTCGTAAGAGACGCAGAGAATGGGAGAATAAATCGGAGCGACGGACGCAAACAATTCAACAATAATAACAGGGAAAATATGGAAGGAAATTTTAACTACCGGAATAATTATAATTACCCCCCTAATACGTATAGCTGAGGATTCTCACAAAGAAAAAAGAATTAAAACAATATTTCAAACTAGTAGCCCTTTAGCTGGTAAAGAAAAAATCCATGAAAGCATAAACCTACCTCTCCGCAAGGTAAATATATCGAGTACTGGAAGCACACCACCATCAGTAATATTTAACAGCAATCAGCTGCAATCTTATAGCGCAAAATTTTACGCGGATACTGGTGCCGAAGTATCAATTATAAAAGAATGCTGTCTCGCTATAGACACGCATATAGAGAGCAGAGAAAAAGTCCTAATAACTGGCGTCACACACGGAGCACGTTGCAAGTTAGGGACGACTAAAATACCTCTTAACGGTATAATAATAAATGTGCACGTAGTCCCCGATACCTTTCCGATAGAAATGGAAGGCATTATTGGCTGGAACGCTTTTAAGTTGTATAATGGCCTTATAAGTGCCAAAGAAAATTATTTAGAATTAAAAGGCATCAGAATCCCATTACTAAAACCAGAATATTTTAAAATCTCAGCAAAATCGAGGAGAATAATATTTGTGCGTATGAAAGATGAGAGCAGCCACGTACAAGTCAGCTGGGTCCCTCTACAAAATATAATGAAGGAAATCTCATTTGGAAATTCTATAGGAGAAAATAAAAACTTAAAAATATATGCGGAAATTATAAACATAACAGACAAACAAATTGACGTGCCAGTACCAGAAGTAAATGTTTTCGAATGTGAAACCAGACAAGGGGTGGAACCATTCAGCATCGCTGGGGACGATGCTGAAGGGTTAAACGAAGCCATGATTGGGCTTTATAACACTAAAAGTTCAGACGAAAAGGTGAAAAATAATAAAATTATAAAAAAAAGGAATGCTGTAAGCGGTAAAAATAATGATGATATAAAGAACGACATTAAAAATTTCAAAGATATTAAGAAATCGGATATAGTGGCTCGAGTAAGCAAAATAATGGAAATCGTCGATACATCTGGCTGCAACATGGAGGAAATAAACCACATCCAGGATCTCATAGAGTAAAATTCGTTCGTATTTGGCCTCGACGGCGAGCCACTAAAGGCTACAAACTTACTTAAGCATCGAATAACAACGGCAACAGAGAAGCTCATAGTTGCCAAAAGGGTACGCTATCCAATAAAACTAAAAGAACATATGCAAGTAGAAATAAATAAACTACTGTAGCAACAAACAATTGAGCCATCGACATCCCTATATAACTCAAATATGTGGATTGTCCCGAAAAACGTGGGACCAAACGGAAAAAAACGCTGGAGGGTCGTAACAGATTTCTGGCTATTGAACGAAATAACAGTTGGTACGTGCTACCCACTGGCATTTCAGTATAAAATTTTGGAAAATTTAGCAGCTGCATAATATATAACCGTGGTAGATCTGAAGATTGGGTTTTTCCAAGTAGAGATTCACGAGGAGGATGCTCATAAAACTGCGTTCTCAGGACCAAACGGACATTACCAATATAAACGAATACTGATGGGATGCATAGACTCGCCAAGTACATTCATGCGAGTGATAACAGTGGCACTAGCAGGCTTACAAGGACGCGAGATAGAGGTATATATTGATGACATCATGGTATTAACAGAAAACTTGGAACAACACAAGATAAGATTCAAAAGGCTCTTAAAACGACTAGCCGATACAAAACTCACAATAGAACCAAGAAAATGCCAATTCCTTAGAAAAGAAGCGAAAGTGCTCGGTCATATTGTAGGCAACGGCCAGATCAAAACAAATCCCGAAAAAATTGAAGCAGTAAAAAGTTTTCCTAAACGAACAAATGCGAGAAAAAGGAAACATTTCCTTGGGTTGGCGGGGTACTATCGACGCTTCATCAAGGATTACGCAAAAATAGCCCAACCTCTCTCAAAGCTAACAAGAGAAACAGCCGAATTGAAATTGGAAGAGGAACAAAAACATGCATTTAAAAAACTTAAAAACGCTCTGTGCACTGAGCCAGTGCTGAGAGCTCCAGATATAAACGAACCCTTTATCGTAACAACCAACACATCTGATTACGCCTTGGAAGCAATTTTAAGCCAGGAAGAGATAGGCGAAGATCACCCTTGCGAATATATATCCAGATGCTTGAAGGGCAGTGAATTACGATATCCTAAATACGACAAGGAATTATTGGCGATAGTGTACGCCAAGAAGCAGTTCAGGCCATATTTGTTTGGTCGTAAATTTACAGTCGTAACTGACCATGAACCACTCTAACATTTCCACACATCAAAGAAACCGGACTTAAGATTCACAAGATTGAAGGAAGAACTCCATGGATATGAGTTCGATGTTGTTTATAGACCTGGACAGAAAAATAAAGCTCCGGGTGCTCTTTCTCGCAATCTAGTACTCAAGGAAGGGGAAGAAAATCCAGAACTACCGCGCTAGGAGCTGTACGAGCTTACGAATTACGAAGACATAAATGCACCACCAGCAAGAATATTTCAAATGCGTACAAGGAGACAGAGGAATCTAATACGAAAGAACAGGAAAGTAAAAATTCAAAAGTCTGACTTAGACGAGCCAGACGAGAAGGCAATGAAAAAGAAGCCCAGAAAACTTAAAGAAAGTGAACAGGTATCAAGTACCCAAAGCTGCAGTAGTACAGACACAGGATCAGAACGGGAAATGACGAAAAAAACTAAAAGATAAGGCAGATAAAAACACCCTTACAGCGGTAAACGATGAATAAAAAATTCTGTCGCAAGGACCAGCAGACGATAAACTGGCGTACATGTGCAAAGAAAAAAACATTTAAAAAAGGGTAAAAACGACGAGCACACCATTTATCAACAAGGGTGTAACAGAGAAAACACAACACAGAATCCGTAAACGACAGTTAGATACTCTACATAGGAAAATCGCAGTTTTTTCTAACACCGCCAAGCAACCGCACAACTCAAAGAAAATTATTATCGCGCATTGTGATACACCGGCAGCAACGCAGAGGGATACCAAGCAAGTAAAACATTGGGGTTACCAACTAGCACGGAACAGCGAGGCGACAGGAAGAGTGGAGAAAGAGAGAGAGCGAAAAGCTAGGAAAGCAATAGGGGAAACGGCAGCACCAAAAACACCTGACAGAGATAAAGAAAGCGAAGAGAAATCGAAAAATAGAAGAGGGGTATATGACCAGAGAGAGAGTAGAGTCAAAAGTAGACAGCAAGCAGATAAGCGGGGCACGGAAATGACCAAACAAAGCCGAACGGCACCGAACGAACATGAGAGCCAACAACCACCAGATACTTTAGTACCCAACGGCGGAAATAATAAGTATAATAATAACAAAGGCCAAATTACCAATTCAAGGTCAATATTTAATGAATTAACCAATCGATTTTGAGCAAAGGTCTCAATCAATGTTGAGAAGAAAGACATCAAGGGAAAAGAGGGCATAAGAATCGATGTATGGGAAAGCATTAACACACCAATCGCAATGAACGAACAAGAGGATGCAAAAATTCGAGTATCGGGGACTCAATGCGCAGAACCTCACAAACAGCTAATAATGATCGATGTCCCTAGAGACGGAAGTTGTCTGTGCGATTGCCTAAAACTTCTGTACGGATTGACAGAATCAACAGACGATTTCAGAGAAATTCTACGTGGGTCAGAATGGATATATAAATGTAAGGACCCAAAAGGAGCCAAACGAATATTGAACAACAGCTATGAATTCGGCGACAGAGAATGTGCTTTTATATTTCCACAAGAATATGAAGCAAACATATGTATACACCTACAAGTACCATCCGATAAAATAGTATACCAATAATTCATAGGGGGGAAAGACGCAGAATTTAAACACATGCATCTCGGAAACCAACACTATCACGTCCTCGTAGAAGGAAATAGCGGCGATTACTCACCCAAATATAATAATGAGAATCAAAATGACGATTCCGATACCCAGGAACCTCAAAATAACACAGAACGAAATTTTGAAGGAGATAGCAACGACCAAGCCGTAAACAAATAAGACGGAGAGAACGTTGAAGAGGACGCATGGGATACGGAGAGCGAGGAAAAGAGTAAGAGAGAGGAAGAAGGAGTGTGGGAGCCCAACGAAAAGCGCATAAGGCCTCCACCTGAACTACTACCCCTATCAGACCCTTAAAGCGACTGTAAGCCATTGACTGAAAAGAGTGCAACGACGATAGTCATAGCAATATTAATAATGTTAATAATCATAGTGATAGTAATACAATAATCATAATACTGACAGAAGCAATACAGAGTATAAGAGTAATAAAGATAGTATACCGATAGAGTATATCGTATAGGAAGACAGAATAGACAGAAACGTACGTGCATAAATATATCTACGAAAAAGCGGTATTTTTTATTCATTCGCAGTCCTTGGACGAGCCGCGAGAGAAAGCAACAAATTATACGAAGAGAAAACATAAAATAACTTATAACTACGTAACCAACGGACATTCAGACAATTAACACCCCCCTTTTCTAAAGGAATAATATTGATGAAATACAAAAAAAAAAAAAAAAAAAAAAAAAAAAAAAAAAAAAAAAAAAAAAAAAAAAAA
>NW_019379695.1:265469-282871 GCF_000648655.2 Copidosoma floridanum
TTTTTGGCTGTACAACATCCAACTTACAGAAAAATAAGTAATAGGATAAAAGATAGAGTTATTGTATTTTGCAACCATTTAAAAGAACAGGCATTGTCAAAAAAAAAACCAATAAAAAATATTGTTTATATTAAAAATATTTGTACTTGAAACCATAGAAAAAAAATACTATAAGAATAATAATAAATAGGTTAATAATAATAATTATTATTGTTTTCTATAAGGAAAAAAACAATCAAAAGAAAAACATTGTTAACAATACAAAAAAAAAAAAAAGGGGGATTTAACAACAACATAATTACAAGTACGATTACGATTTAATGTGACACACTTTAAAACGGTGTTATTAGTAGATTTTAAAGGTCATGAGACATGCAAAGTTTTAACAAAATAAAAAATCTTGTTTTCAAATTATTTTGATTTTAATTATGAAGAAAAACAGCTGCAATTGAAAAATGTTTACCAATCGCGCACTCAGCTATAATTTGTCAAGTACTCTATTCATGGTCAATCCTGATATTCCTTACCAACTATCAAAATCAATGGTTATCAGAGGATGACAACAACTACTGAAAATTTTGAAGATTCGTTACATAACGAAACTAAAATAAAACCGAACAAGGGAAATACTTACACACTTTTGGTTTAGAGGCCATACAAGATAAGGTTTCCTCCACTGTATAAGGGATCAAAATCACAATTAAATCTGAAACAGCGTTTCACCATGACAATAACAGTAGCTTCTACATGCATAGTCATACAACATAGCAGAGCCTACAGGGGATAGTTCTCAAAAAAACAAAAAAAAAACAGAAAAAAACATATACATACATTACATATGTACATACATACGTGTTATATGAGGAAAACCCTATAATACGAGTCATCAGTCTCATAAACGAAGCCAGAACATCCTAAGCAAACCCCTGCGATAAAAATTTCTTAAAATCCACAGTAAATATAAAACATAAATTGTCAGAACAATTTAGCAAGCCTGCTACAGAAACACTACACAATACTATTAGTGAGTGCTAGTACTACGAGGGCAGAAGAGATACACACCAGAGAAAAAAAACAACTCAATTATGACAACAAATTACTGCCAAAATACCAACGAATTTCCTATAAATTTCCCTTCCAACAACGTACATGGTCACCAATCAGAGAAAGAAATAAATATGTATTATAGCTGAGAAATATTTGAAATTGACTTCGGACGAAAAGAAAAAAAACACATTTCATATATGATTGAATCAACTTACTCGACTTGCCTTCTCTTTCTTATCACAATGGTCAAATTTAAGTGCCGTTTCCATGGGGGGCCCCGCTACTGACTTGTTATAGAATGATTTCAGGTAACAAGCGAAAGAACACCAGTCGGAGAGCCAACAAGACGTCACAGGACAATAGTTTGGCATTGAAACTAGCAATAATTTTACAGGAAGGTATCAAGACAAATCTAAGTGGCATGCTGATATAAGGGCAATAATTGTCCAAGCAACCAAAACGAAGAAAAAATTTATTAATAATAAAATTAATGAGCTCAGTAAGACCATGACCCTCGACATCCTTCGGCAGCACCAAAAACACCTGACAGAGATAAAGAAAGCGAAGAGAAATCGAAAAATAGAAGAGGGGTATATGACCAGAGAGAGAGTAGAGTCAAAAGTAGACAGCAAGCAGATAAGCGGGGCACGGAAATGACCAAACAAAGCCGAACGGCACCGAACGAACATGAGAGCCAACAACCACCAGATACTTTAGTACCCAACGGCGGAAATAATAAGTATAATAATAACAAAGGCCAAATTACCAATTCAAGGTCAATATTTAATGAATTAACCAATCGATTTTGAGCAAAGGTCTCAATCAATGTTGAGAAGAAAGACATCAAGGGAAAAGAGGGCATAAGAATCGATGTATGGGAAAGCATTAACACACCAATCGCAATGAACGAACAAGAGGATGCAAAAATTCGAGTATCGGGGACTCAATGCGCAGAACCTCACAAACAGCTAATAATGATCGATGTCCCTAGAGACGGANGAAATAGAGAAGAGAGGTAATAGGAAAGGGAGAGAGAACGGACGGGGGAGATCAGCGAGAGACGCGAGAGGGTAAGGACGGAGTCCGTGAGACTAGAAGACACGCACAACTTCCCTCAAATATAAGGAATTCTAATAAAGCATAAGTGAGAACAAGTCACGCTTTTATTTATTCCCGCACCGAGAATCCCACGTAACACTAGAATCTACTGGGTCAGTTTGTTGTAAGCACTTGTTTGTTTATTAACATTATGATAAATGAAAATTGACAAGACCTGGGAGCACTAAAACATTCCTGTAAAGGTGCTTGTTTATTAATTAAATTAAATTAAATTTATTTAACACGAAAACACTAGAGCTACTTGTTTATTTAACGCTAATGTTTATCGAAAACGGAAGTACTTGAGTATGCTACGTGTTTGAGTTAAGGATGCTTGCTTATAATTTAACATTGTTAATTAGTTGTAACGAATACACACGCGCTTACTGGATTATTTACTTTAAGGCGTTAGTTTATCAATTGATATCATTATTAAGAAGGAAAGGAAGAATTACATCACTTGTTATTATTACCTATCGGAACTCAAAGAGTATTATTGATCTCTATTAAGAGGTGTCACTACTGTTAATTAGAATGCAGTTAGTATTGTTACTTTATCACAGACACAATAATAAAAACATACTTTTTTCAGATCTGTCAATTTATAAAATTCAAATAAAAATTAATTGTCGATGCAATTTTTACAAGCGTAAATTAATTTTAATTAATGTATGAAGACATTAACAGTAAAAAAAAAGAAACAAAAAAAAATACGCAGATGCGAATCGAAGGTACCATCAGCAAAAACAAAAATAATTCTATCCACTCAGCTACGGCGTATTGTTCATGAGGGGGTACAGATTTTATACATAAGCTGTTTGAGTGGGCTTGGAGTAACTATGCACATCACATAGAAAGGGAGAGTATAGGAGTAGGGGAACTGGCGCACAGGGGGAAAAAACCACTTTTTTGGTTCAAAAATCTGCCGACACCACGATTTTCGACGTATTTCTCCCATTTTTTGTATAAGCTCCTTAGATGTCAAGCTTCAGTGTGTCACTGCCACTTTTTCTTGAGTCCAAACCCTAACCTCAGAACCCTAGCCCCTAAATACAGAAAAAACAGATTAAATAAAAATTTCTGTCAAAATTAGTTTTCAGTGGTTTTAAGGCCTCTGATCATAAATTTATTTGTTTATACAACTTTTTAATGATGGATACAAAATGGCGGCCAAAAACTAGAAGTTCTGATTTATTTTGCCTTTTTTTCGTATAAATTACTACAAACGGTCTTTTTTGTTGCTGGTTACGAACTTATTTCTTTTATTATGTAACAAGCTTTAGTGTGTCACTGCTATTTTTTCTCAATAGTCAAAACCATAACCTTAAAAAATCGGAAAACAAAAGAAACAGATCAAACGAAAAATATTGTTGCGAAAATGAGTTTCTAGGGGCTTTTCAGGTCTCTGATCAAGAATTATTTGTTTGTATATTTAATTTGAAAATGGCGGAGACGACATAAGCCCAAAAATTAAAAATTTTGCTTTATTTTGCTTTGCTCTATACAAATTAGTACTCAATTTCTTTCATCCGAAAAATACTACATCTCAATCAAAGATGCCTTATCATGTTGTGTGTACAAACATTTTGAGAAAAATTATTCTAAGCTTGAGAAAAATAACTTAATAACCGTGTCATTCCTTGTTTTCTTTTTGTCATTATCCAACGAACTTTTGTTTTACGCTGTCTATTTTATTTGTACCTATCTATTTTAAAGATTAACTGAATGTGATTAAAGTTTTTACANTTGAATAAAATAACTTTATAAACATGTTATTCTTTGTTTTCTTTCCGTCATTATTCAACGAACTACAGAAAACGGACGAAAATGCTTCTCTTCAAAATAAAAAATTCTTTTTTCTTTAAAAATAATAGAACTCAGTTTGTTTTAAACTGTCTAATTTATTTGTACCTATCTATTTCAAAGATGAACTGAATGTGATTAAAGTTTTTACAATTTAAAAATAAAATATTCCATATATAAACTACTTATGAAGACAGTAAACAGTAATATAATTTTTTTGTGTTTTACTTGACTTAAAATATCTTATACGAACAAGGTTTTCCTGCTGAACATAATTTTTTTACCAAACACACTATATTGTAGTAGATACTTTTCATGCGCTTTTTCATACTTAACCTCAGTGTTTAAAAAAAAGAATACGAAGTTACAGAAAAAGATGTCTTACTTTTTTTTATATGTGTTAGTCCTTAATTTTGTAGGCATCACAGAAATTCTATTTCAGTCATTTCTAGAATTGAGCAGTTTAGTGATATACTGTTATTTTTTCTAAAAAAAAAAAAAAAAAAAAAAAAAAACAATACCGTTATCCAAAAAAATTAGACAATAGGGGTAAAACAAATTTTTGAAAATAATTGTTAACAAAAATACATTTTTCGAATTTTTCACTACATTTTTTCGAAGTTTTTTGAGGTTAGAAAGAATTAGTCATGTGCTCGATCAAAAATAAGTATAGATTTGTGATCACCAACAAAAAATACATATAATTAGGCTTTACTTTGAATTTTTGAAGGTCCAAAACTAGTTTAAATGGGGTAAAACTGCTATCTCAGAGAAATTTTGACTAACTGTAGCCACCATATTGGTCCACTTTTTTGAATTCTGGGAAAAAGCCAGATGGCAAAAGAAAGCCTACTAACTAAGCTACTGTGATGTACAGTATCTAAAGCCTTTATAAGTTTGAGCCCAAGAATCACCTCTGATGGAGCATGAGCAGCGGACACAGAATATGATGAACACTTTTCGGCAGCGGGCCTGAGCGTTATCTGCTCTCCCGCTAGCTCTCTCTCCGATCAGCCTCTGAACCTAACCCCTCGCACGCGACTGCTCTCGCTTTGATCCACGAATAAACGGATATATAACTTTTTTTCACGTGTATTCTATCCTTTTACACCCCCAGGCTCCACGATTTCCACGTAACAGGAGGTTGTAAATCATCCAACCCCCAATTTTTGGCGCTCGACGTGTGGCGAGTTCTGTACGACAAAGTGATGAAAAAATTTTTTTTGTTCCCCTTCGTCGTCGGGAAGCATTCATAGTGCAGTGTAAGTGAAAATAAAAAGAATTATCGTGAAAAGAGAAGTGAAATTGAAAAAAAAAAAAAAAAACAGTGACTAATAACAAGAAAAGGAAAATACAGTGTTAGTAAACACACGAGGCAAGATACGTGGGAAATGAGCAATAGAGAAGAGAGGTAATAGGAAAGGGAGAGAGAACGGACGGGGGAGATCAGCGAGAGACGCGAGAGGGTAAGGACGGAGTCCGTGAGACTAGAAGACACGCACAACTTCCCTCAAATATAAGGAATTCTAATAAAGCATAAGTGAGAACAAGTCACGCTTTTATTTATTCCCGCACCGAGAATCCCACGTAACACTAGAATCTACTGGGTCAGTTTGTTGTAAGCACTTGTTTGTTTATTAACATTATGATAAATGAAAATTGACAAGACCTGGGAGCACTAAAACATTCCTGTAAAGGTGCTTGTTTATTAATTAAATTAAATTAAATTTATTTAACACGAAAACACTAGAGCTACTTGTTTATTTAACGCTAATGTTTATCGAAAACGGAAGTACTTGAGTATGCTACGTGTTTGAGTTAAGGATGCTTGCTTATAATTTAACATTGTTAATTAGTTGTAACGAATACACACGCGCTTACTGGATTATTTACTTTAAGGCGTTAGTTTATCAATTGATATCATTATTAAGAAGGAAAGGAAGAATTACATCACTTGTTATTATTACCTATCGGAACTCAAAGAGTATTATTGATCTCTATTAAGAGGTGTCACTACTGTTAATTAGAATGCAGTTAGTATTGTTACTTTATCACAGACACAATAATAAAAACATACTTTTTTCAGATCTGTCAATTTATAAAATTCAAATAAAAATTAATTGTCGATGCAATTTTTACAAGCGTAAATTAATTTTAATTAATGTATGAAGACATTAACAGTAAAAAAAAAGAAACAAAAAAAAATACGCAGATGCGAATCGAAGGTACCATCAGCAAAAACAAAAATAATTCTATCCACTCAGCTACGGCGTATTGTTCATGAGGGGGTACAGATTTTATACATAAGCTGTTTGAGTGGGCTTGGAGTAACTATGCACATCACATAGAAAGGGAGAGTATAGGAGTAGGGGAACTGGCGCACAGGGGGAAAAAACCACTTTTTTGGTTCAAAAATCTGCCGACACCACGATTTTCGACGTATTTCTCCCATTTTTTGTATAAGCTCCTTAGATGTCAAGCTTCAGTGTGTCACTGCCACTTTTTCTTGAGTCCAAACCCTAACCTCAGAACCCTAGCCCCTAAATACAGAAAAAACAGATTAAATAAAAATTTCTGTCAAAATTAGTTTTCAGTGGTTTTAAGGCCTCTGATCATAAATTTATTTGTTTATACAACTTTTTAATGATGGATACAAAATGGCGGCCAAAAACTAGAAGTTCTGATTTATTTTGCCTTTTTTTCGTATAAATTACTACAAACGGTCTTTTTTGTTGCTGGTTACGAACTTATTTCTTTTATTATGTAACAAGCTTTAGTGTGTCACTGCTATTTTTTCTCAATAGTCAAAACCATAACCTTAAAAAATCGGAAAACAAAAGAAACAGATCAAACGAAAAATATTGTTGCGAAAATGAGTTTCTAGGGGCTTTTCAGGTCTCTGATCAAGAATTATTTGTTTGTATATTTAATTTGAAAATGGCGGAGACGACATAAGCCCAAAAATTAAAAATTTTGCTTTATTTTGCTTTGCTCTATACAAATTAGTACTCAATTTCTTTCATCCGAAAAATACTACATCTCAATCAAAGATGCCTTATCATGTTGTGTGTACAAACATTTTGAGAAAAATTATTCTAAGCTTGAGAAAAATAACTTAATAACCGTGTCATTCCTTGTTTTCTTTTTGTCATTATCCAACGAACTTTTGTTTTACGCTGTCTATTTTATTTGTACCTATCTATTTTAAAGATTAACTGAATGTGATTAAAGTTTTTACAATTTAAAAATAAAATATTCCATATATAAACTACTTATGAAGACAGTAAACAGTAATATAATTTTTTTGTGTTTTACTTGACTTAAAATATCTTATACGAACAAGGTTTTCCTGCTGAACATAATTTTTTTACCAAACACACTATATTGTAGTAGATACTTTTCATGCGCTTTTTCATACTTAACCTCAGTGTTTAAAAAAAAGAATACGAAGTTACAGAAAAAGATGTCTTACTTTTTTTTATATGTGTTAGTCCTTAATTTTGTAGGCATCACAGAAATTCTATTTCAGTCATTTCTAGAATTGAGCAGTTTAGTGATATACTGTTATTTTTTTTAAAAAAAAAAAAAAAAAAAAAAAAAAAACAATACCGTTATCCAAAAAAATTAGACAATAGGGGTAAAACAAATTTTTGAAAATAATTGTTAACAAAAATACATTTTTCGAATTTTTCACTACATTTTTTCGAAGTTTTTTGAGGTTAGAAAGAATTAGTCATGTGCTCGATCAAAAATAAGTATAGATTTGTGATCACCAACAAAAAATACATATAATTAGGCTTTACTTTGAATTTTTGAAGGTCCAAAACTAGTTTAAATGGGGTAAAACTGCTATCTCAGAGAAATTTTGACTAACTGTAGCCACCATATTGGTCCACTTTTTTGAATTCTGGGAAAAAGCCAGATGGCAAAAGAAAGCCTACTAACTAAGCTACTGTGATGTACAGTATCTAAAGCCTTTATAAGTTTGAGCCCAAGAATCACCTCTGATGGAGCATGAGCAGCGGACACAGAATATGATGAACACTTTTCGGCAGCGGGCCTGAGCGTTATCTGCTCTCCCGCTAGCTCTCTCTCCGATCAGCCTCTGAACCTAACCCCTCGCACGCGACTGCTCTCGCTTTGATCCACGAATAAACGGATATATAACTTTTTTTCACGTGTATTCTATCCTTTTACACCCCCAGGCTCCACGATTTCCACGTAACAGGAGGTTGTAAATCATCCAACCCCCAATTTTTGGCGCTCGACGTGTGGCGAGTTCTGTACGACAAAGTGATGAAAAAATTTTTTTTGTTCCCCTTCGTCGTCGGGAAGCATTCATAGTGCAGTGTAAGTGAAAATAAAAAGAATTATCGTGAAAAGAGAAGTGAAATTGAAAAAAAAAAAAAAAACAGTGACTAATAACAAGAAAAGGAAAATACAGTGTTAGTAAACACACGAGGCAAGATACGTGGGAAATGAGCACATGTCAAATACCAGCGTGGGCGCACAGCAGCCATCCAGGAGGCCGGCACCGTCAGGAAATAAGACAAGGGAGAGCCGAAACACGAAACTACACAACACCACGCACCTTCTGGTAGCATTATTTTTCTTTGGACATTTTGTTTACGGACACGGAAATGCTTTAGATCGCACTACTTACAATACTGTCGAGGTAAATAAAATTTATATAAATGGTAAATAATATTACTCCTGAGCAATAAGTTTTATTAGATAGGCCCATAAAGAGCAAATAGAAGCAAACAAACAAAAAAAGACAATTAAAATAAAATAACCAAACAATAAAAACAAAATGCAGTAGGGAAAAATTAATAACGTTGTAGGTGGTGCGGTGGATTACTTAGCAGACGCGGAGATCGTAACAGACAACAGTTGGTTGTAGACAATGGTTGAAATTTTGCCACGATCCCGAGGTGGTCAAGGAATTAGAAAAGTCAAACAAGAAAATAAAAGACTTAATTGAAATATATCTTTTAGGGTATGAAAACGATCGTTTTGAGAGATAAGAAATAGAGGGCCCTAAGCAAATAATTGGAGGAAACGAAGCCTCAGAATCATATATAGAGCCCCTGCGTAGTGATGATAGTGGAGAGGAAGGGGATGAGTCAGATAGGGGGCCCGCTAGAAATCAGCTTGGCAATTGGAGAAGGGAGACAGAGTTGTTACGGAGATGGTCAGAAATGGAGGGGGGAGAAAATAAAAGAGAATTTCGCAACAGAGAGAGAAGGAAAGCTAGACCGATGCGGGAGTTCAAAAATTTTTTAAATAACCACGAGAGGTGGAAGCAAACAACAGATGGACCTATACACAGATCGCCGCATCACCGGGAGTATAAGAAGAATATAAATTACTTAACTAAAGAATTGAGTACAATAATCCCCACAATACTAATATTTACGGGGGACCCAATAAATCTAACAGCATTCACAATGGTAGTAAATGCAATAGGCTGGCAGGTGGATGACAGAGACGTCCTATATTTTATGGCAACGCTGTCCAGAAGGCTAAAAGGTCGAGTGGCAGCACATTTAAACGATAGAATCACGCAGTTTGAGTCCATAGAAGAATTTCTCGAGGAGGTTACGGAAAGGTACGGGGCCATCAGTAGCACAGAGACAGTTATGGCGAAAATTAGGTTGGAATGGCAAAGGAATGGGGAATCTGTGGAAGAATACTCAGATCGTATGAAAAAATTGTTCAACAGGGCCATGGGACTTTAAGAAGCAAACCTTGAAGTTTCTGAAATGTTAAGGCAGGAATTTCAGAAAAATATCCAAAAAAAGGTAGTGATCCAATATACATTAGGCCTCAATCCCCCGTACAACTACGAAGTTTACATTGGCATTGAAAGTCGAGGATATGATGGTTATGAAGTCACCTTGAGTTGGCAGCAACAAATATGAGAGATGAGAAAAAGAATTTAACAAAAGGAGAAACGAAGTAAATAAGTGTAACTATTGTGGCCAAATTAGGCACACAGCAGAAAAGTGTTGTTCATCGTGGCACCACACAGAAAAGGGGCTGCTAGTGAAAAAAGGTCGCGGTGAGGAGACCAGAGCATCGTACTATACAAGGTACCAGGATAGGGGTGAAAAAAGAAGAGGTGGAAGATCGTATAATGATAGTAGAAGAAGACCCAGAGATTACAAATATAATAATATGGCTCAGGCGGAGAATAAATACAACTACGGCAGATATGAAAGAGATTTCGAAAAAGGGTACACTTATCGCGAAAATAATAATAATAACAATAGTAATAAAATATATTTTGAGCCAAATGTCAAATATTTCGGCCAAAAAGACAGTGGTACGGATGATAGCCGAAATAATTATGGCTGGAAAAATAACGAGCGTTATGAGCCTAGACATACAAACGAGACACAGGACTCGAGGGAGGCTGAACCCAGACGGGGTGATAAGCCTCCTGTAAACAGAAGCCATATTATTATAACGATGCTCGGAGTACTCCCCTAACATCAAGCATCAGGAGAAAGTGGCTACATATTGTAAAGGACGAAAAGAAAATGATGAAAAAATTGGAGAGAAAGAAGAAAAACTATGCCATTGGTGGCGTGGGGAAAGGAGATAAACAAAATTAATACTCGTCAACAAATCAANAATAGGTACAAACGCGAATTTTCTGAAATGATTTTTATAACATTAAATAATAATAATGTTAATAGACAATTAGATAGACATAAACTGAACAGTTCTCATAAAAATTTTTTATTTCAAATCAAAAACAATATAAATACTAAATCATAGATTATAAAAGTAAATTTTTCTATCAAATACACTTGAAATTATTATAATAGTACAATATTACAAGACACCATCTCTCCTACCCTCCCCAGGGTCTGTTGGACTCGACTCGGTGATCTTCTCTATGTCGAGAGGTCTCGGGATCTTGGAGTGGGGGTAATACCTGGACTACACTCCAGATGAGCGGCTTGGGAGCCTCCAACACGTCTGGGCTCGTAGCAAGAGAGGGTGTAATAGGTGGAGGCGGCCGTCGGGGAGCAAAGGTACTTGGTTTTAAATGGGTGGTCCGTACCCTCTGAGTGGGATCACTTCTAGTGTGACCGGTGGAAGGTTGGGTTATACCTTCGAAAAAATCTTCAGGGAATTGGATAGCCACGTCCCGAGTAGCCTTCCTTGGTCGCAATTCTATGGAGGTGACTACCGCATATCCTTGCACATGGAGAGACAAATCTCGGATTTTACGCTTGGAGGTCTTCGTGCGTATCGACCACGACAACTTTTCTGAAAATCGTGGTGTCGGCAGATTTTTGAACTAAAAAAGTGGTTTTTTCCCCCTGTGCGCCAGTTCCCCTACTCCTATACTCTCCCTTTCCATGTGANAATAACAATAGTAATAAAATATATTTTGAGCCAAATGTCAAATATTTCGGCCAAAAAGACAGTGGTACGGATGATAGCCGAAATAATTATGGCTGGAAAAATAACGAGCGTTATGAGCATAGACATACAAACGAGACACAGGACTCGAGGGAGGCTGAACCCAGACGGGGTGATAAGCCTCCTGTAAACAGAAGCCATATTATTATAACGATGCTCGGAGTACTCCCCTAACATCAAGCATCAGGAGAAAGTGGCTACATATTGTAAAGGACGAAAAGAAAATGATGAAAAAATTGGAGAGAAAGAAGAAAAACTATGCCATTGGTGGCGTGGGGAAAGGAGATAAACAAAATTAATACTCGTCAACAAATCAAGCCAAATGTAAAAAAAAAATCCAAAAGATAAAAAAACATCGATGAGAAAAGAGGAAAAAAAAAAGTCACGACGGTACTAATTAATTATGCAGCAGTAGGACGCAGACCGTCAACAGTAATGCTGGAGGGTGAGGATTTCCGAAATAAAAGATCAGATTTCTATGGTGACACGGGTGCTGAGATCTCGATACTAAAAGAAGATTGTATAAAAGAAAATTCGCCATTGGATCAGAATGTAAAAGTAAAAATAATGGGAATAACTCATGGAGAACGTGAAACGAAAGTCACGGTGGACGCAATGATCCACGGTATGAAGTGCACCTTTCATGTAGTCCCGCAGGATTTTTTGATCGAAGTAGACGGAATCCTTGGATGGGATATAATTAAAAAATACAATGGCGAGGTAAGCGCAAGAACAATCACACTTGGCCTACGTGGTGTGGAAATCCCACTACAGATGGCAGAATATTTCGAGATAACAGTAAGATCCAGACTGATTATATATGCAAGATTCAAGAAAGAATTCGGAAAGATTCAAGTTGGATTTGTGCCACTTCAAGATGTGGGAGAACATGTGCATTTTGGAGACTTTTACGGCACCAATAATAAGGGTAAAATATATGCGGAATGTATGAATTTTTAAAACAAAAAAAGAAGAATCACAGTACCGGAAGTGAATCTAATAGAGGGCGAAGAAGTGAAGAAAAGGGAAATAACTGGCAACGTGGGAGACAGCGCCAGAGAAGAAGAAACTGCATTCGTAAGCTTGCTCGAGGAAGACAAATTGGAAGAAAAAGAAATTAAAAAAATTTAGGCCGAGATATGAAAGCGTGGATGGAGATAAAGAAATCGACTCGTACGTAGAAAAAAACTACGATATAAAAAGTGTCGAAGAAAGAATTAAAAAAATTATGACACTGGTCGATACTCAGGGCTGTAACGAAGAAGAGTTACAGTGTACATATCTACGAGTCACAGAGGTATGGACCAGACTTACAACAAAATTGTGAAAGATTATTACTGGCGAAATATGCGATCGGATGAACGTCAGTTCGTATTAGGTTGTGAATCATGCCAATCTAAGAAACTTGTTAGAGAAAAAACAAAACAGTCTCTAGTTGTAACAGATACACCAAGTAGGCCATTTGAAAAAATATCTATTGATTTTTATGGCCCGACAAACAAACCATCAGCACATGGCAATAGTTACATATTGTCAATTCAGAAGTGGCTCACGAAATATATAATTCTTGTATCAGTAAAAAGAGCGACGGCTTTCGAAACAGCAAAAGCACTTTTGAACGGAGCACTTTTGAATTGCATACTTTGGCGCCACAGAAAAAATGCCGTGAGATAGAGGTGCACATTTTTAAAACAAACCGTTGGAAGAGTTTGCAAGAGTATTTAAAATAGACAAAATCGAAACAACAGCCTTCTATCCACAGAGTAACGGCGCAATAGAATGAATGCATCATACATTACCGAAATATTTAAAGGCATATGTGAATGAAGACGACTTTTGGGACGATCATTTGGGCATGTGCATGTGCGATTACAATTCGACAAAACACTCAGCAACAGGGATAGCGCCTCAAGGAGTATTGCTGGGCTACCCAGCCAGAATTCCATCTAGCTTCAAGAAAACAATGAATGAACAAACGTATGATAAATATGTAGAGGACGTAACAAAAATAATGACGCAGCTAAGGACAATAGCAGCCATGAATCAAGTTCAGGCGAAGTACAGGTCCAAATATTATTACGACAAAAAATTGAACACAAGATTTTTCATGGAAGGGGAAACGGTCTATGTTCTTAAAAAACCGAGAAAGAATTATGAGGATTACTACGAAGGACCATACGAAATCGTAGGAATAAATTACAAGAACCACAATATAAAACTAAAACGTGGCAATAAAACAAGAATTACACACTTGAATAAAATCAAGAAATCATGCGTTATAAAAACCCAATTGTTAGATTATAGGAAACTCGAGGAACAAAGCAAGATAACAAAAACAAATCACATAAGAGTAAGAAGAAAATAAAACCGAGATATTAAAAGCAACAAGACCAAAATAGTGTACTTCTCTCGTAAGCGTAGCCTTCGGACGACTTACGAGATTAGCAGCCATTCAACTGTATAAACAAAAAAAATAATACAAATCTTGTATTTTAGGGCTCGAACCACGCTGGTGACACAGCAACCCGGAGAGATATAGGAAATTGAAAGAAACCCTGGAATATTGGTAGAGAGTTTGGGCCCAGTCCAAGCAGTCGCATCAACTTGAAAAATGATATGGTATGTAGATTGGAATGACGTTGTCGAGGAGGTGAATACGTTTTTAGACGCGAAAAGGCAAGCAAAATGGAAATGCAGGGTGATGGTGAAAAAGGAACACGAATGTATAGAACAAGTAGAGTACACAACAGAAAAAGTCCTAAGAGCCTTGGATAGGGTAAAAGAGGCATATAGAACTGTAGTAGGCCAAAAGATCGGTGATCAAATCAAGACGGTGCAAGCGCTGAAGGGAGGTGTGACTGGCGCAGAAAAAAAGAAAATACAAAAGCTAGTAGAGGCGATCCCGACTAACACAATGGAAACAACTAAGTACTTAACAGAACAAATTAGAGTCATAACATATGGAAACCATGAACGATACCTTCAGGATATAAATACGTTTAAAGACAAAGCTGGAAGAATAACGGAGAAAGGTTTAAAAATGTTTGCAGAATACTTCAGCGATTATGACAGAGTTACAGAAATGGTTGGAAAATTTAAACACTTAGCCGAGAAACTTATCACAAAATGTGGAACAACGGTGGAAATAATATACTTAGCGAGTCGGGGAACGACACACATACCATATGCGGTATTAAGAGCGATTTTGGAAGCAAAAATTTTGGTAGAGCAGCTGAGACCAGATCTACGGTTCCCAGTAAAGGAAAATATAACTACAGAAGAGGAAATGGGAGAAGTCTTAGAAATAGCGACCATATCATTTAACGGCAGAATAATATATTACATACGGATACCACTGGTTACGAAAGAAAATTTGGACCTTCTTAGAATATCATCATTGCCAGTGAAACAAAAAAGCTTAAATAAAACGGATTTAGTGGCATACTTGCAGCCAACATACGAATACATAGCGAGCAGTGTTAGTAAAAGAAGATTTACGCCAATACTGCAAAAGGTGATAAAACTATGTAAAAGACTAGGAAGAACACGAATATGCACACAAATGGAGCCAATACAGAAGGTCGAAGAGGACCACCCCTGTGAAATACGTATCATATTGGGGATTGCAGTAAAGAAACCAGAAGAATGTCTGATAATATCAGCCAAGTTAAAGAGCACATTTTGGACACGTCTCCATGCTAAAAACCAACATGCCTTTACCACCACGAGAAAGGACAAAGTCCACATACAGTGTGAGCACACCGAATACAAGACACTATAGGTTGTGGATTCTGTGGTAATCAGCTTAGCAAGAGACTGTATAGCTCAAGCATCGGATACAAGACTGGATCCAGGACAAGAGGAAGGTGAAAATCGCATAATGAAGCTTGAAAGCGAAAACCGAAACTTGAAGGATATAATACAAAAGGTGAAAGGGACTGAAGGAGGTATGTTATTGGAATTAATAGAAGCTGTGATAAATAGAGACGGACTACGGAAGCTTGATAACTAGGAGCACGGGCTTGACGATAGGATAGAAACACGTACAAAGCTAGCGGATATACTCCAACGGGCATGCGAGTTAGTACAAACAAAGGAGAAATTTTTAAATTGGAAAGAATACGCATTAATATCAGTGGAAACAGCACTAGGAGTGGATCCTTTGGATTTTTAAAATGGGGGTCCAATAGTACTTAAAGGTTTGAGAATGATTGCAGGTGGACGGGAGAGGAACTGCGGAAACACCAACTCGGTACTACAAAACTTGTTAACTCAGAGGACCATGGTTAACGCACGATCAGTACAAGTGCTACTAGGTGAGCGGGTAGGATCAGAAGGCAGAAGATAATCGGCTCAGTTAACAACCAATCCGCGATGATCATTAAGGTCGACGATGTAATAAAAAGGGTTATACATAAGATGTGTACAGATTTAGAAAAGAAACGATGGTAAAAAAATAATAAACAAATAAATAAAAATAATAAGAATAAATGAATAAATAATAACTATACAAATAATACAATTATACGATAATAATGTAAAGAGAGCAGTGCAAACAAAAATAATCATGCTTACAAAAATAACTTAGAATTCACAGACAACATAACACAAATATACTTGTACACACAAACCAGTATGGCCATCGAGGACGATGACCGCGTGGCCTCGGGCGTGTGACGTATAATCTAGAGCCTTTATAAGTTCTTGCCCAAGACTCACCTCTCGCGGCACATGAACAGCGAACACAGAGTATGATGAACACCTTTCGGCGGCGGGCCCAATCGTTATCTGCTCTCCCACCGGCTCCCTCTCCGATCAGTCTCCCAACCTAACACCTCGCATGCGACTGCTCTCACTTTGATCCACGAATAAACGGATGTATAACTTTTTTTTACATGTATTCTATCTTCTTCCACCACCAAGCTCCACAATTCCCACGTAATACTACAGTTTACGACCAATAAACATTATTTACGACCTATAGAATTTTGGACAGATCTTTGTTTAGTTTGACAAAGAACGTCCCACATATTAAATATATATCTATAGATACAAGTAGGTGTGTGAATATTTGTATTTGCTATTTCGAGTTCTGAAATACAAAAGATACCTTTGTATTTCAAACCAAGGGGAATCCGAGTGTGTATCACTTCGTATTGCATCTGACATTTTAATTTTCAGGAAACAACATAAAGCTTATATTACAAAACTCGAAGTAAAAATTGTCCATACAGTGAATATTAAATGAAAAATTAAAATACCAATCACCATTTTGTATCGACCATTTTTAAATTTCATAATAAAAGTAATAAGTTCGTAATCAAAGAGGAAAAACATCGTTTGTAGTAATTTACACGAAAAAACGCACAGTTAATCAGAATTTTCAGTTTTTGGCAGCCATTTCATATCCACCATTATGAAATTGTACAAACAAACAATAAAGTTATAATAAGAGACCATAAAAAACCTCTGAAAACTAATACTGGCTCAAATTTTTTTTTTTCAAACTGTTTTTTCTGTATTTTCCGATTTTTTCAGTTTATGGTTTCGACATTAAAGGAAAAATGACAGTGACAAACTAAAGCTTGTCAAATAATGAAAGAAATAAGTTCATAATCAGAGACGAAAAAGATCGTTTGTAGTAGTTTATACAAAAAAACGTAAAATAAATCAGAATTTTTAGTTTTCAGCCGCCATTTTGTATCCACCGTTATAAAATTATACAAAAAAACGATTAATTGATGATTAGAGACCCTAAAAACCCCTGAAAACTAATACTCGTAGAAATTTTTTTTTTTTTAATTTTTTTTTTTATTGTGCGCGGTTATACTTTTTTCTTCCCCTTCGCGACTATTGGTCAATTAAAAGCTGGTCGCATCAGGCGAGGGCAAACGCAAGTAATTTCACTGAAAATAATGCACTTGCAATTCAAATAAGCAAAGAGGCCGGGCGGAGGGTAAGTATGCAGCAAGAAGAACAAAAATCCGAAGGAAAAAAGAAGATGTAGTGGAGGA
>NW_019379695.1:307269-367503 GCF_000648655.2 Copidosoma floridanum
TTCGTAGTGAAGGAAGGTATGCATTATAAAATAAATAAATAAAAAAATTGCTCAAAATCTACTATAAAGTTGTAAAATGACCGTCATTTGACGGCCCGTTCGAGTGACCAGACCATTTTTTTAAAAAACGGTCATTTTACAACACTACTCTTTGTTGCGACTGCTGTGCTCTTCTGATGTAAGCTTGCCTGAGTATTTTGTTTACCACCAGCATTTTACATAACAATATTGAGAAGAACAGAGATTATTCTACAGATACATCATAGTTTGTCTGCTGAGGTTTTTTATTGTGACTTAAGAAATGCCTGTAAAGCTGATATTTTGATGATCTGCTATTTGAGCTCCTGTTAAACAGTTCAACTTTTAATTGAAATATCTCAAGATTTTGCTCCACTTGGAGTATAAACAAGGACACCATTTGATTCAGTAGATTACAATCTATTGAATGAAACATACTCCATTCCGTAGGTTCTCGCAAGGGAGCTACCTTAAATTTAAAATTAGGCACATAATGTCGTAACCACCTGTGATAATTTATACATGATTTTTTCACGTGGCAAACCTTATTAAAATTTGATTTAAAAAATCTACTTTTTTCAATTGAAAAAAAAAAAACTAAAAAACTATTGAAAAAGTTGTAACTGAGTTTCCAAACGAACTTTTTATTTCACGGGAAACCTGTTTTATTATCAAATTTAAGCTAACCTTTACCCCTACTATGTAATAAACGTCCTTAGATCCAAAAATTACCTCAATTACAAAGGAAAAATTGTGAATAAAGTAAACGCAATAAAAATCAATTATTGTATTTATACAGTACAAAATTTTTTTTGTAATTATAAAAAATTTTAAACATGTGCAAAATTGTCTCAACAATTATTTATTCATTTTAAAAGTAACAAATTAATCATGAGTAAAGAAATATTTATTGTTACGTATAAAAATGCTCTATTAATGTATACTAATTTCGAAATTTTCGAAATAAACATGTACCTAAAAAGTAGTTTAGTATAGTATAGCTTTATTTCCATGTATAGATTTCACAATCTTTTAACATAAATTATTCTCTCACACGACAGTCCCGCGTGTTACAAACAATCGCTTTTTCTAACTTATGAGATAAGAATTTACAACTTACATCGCTAATTTATGAAACAAAACTAAACATTTTCCCCTTAAATATCGATTCGTATTCCTCCTATCCTTTCCCTGTTCTTGGTCTGGCCAGTCTTTCAAATTTTCTGCTATATTTACACATCCCCTCCTTCAGCTCCCCCTTTAATAGCGTAATAAGTCTTTGACAAACTCTTTCCTCCTGATCTCCTAGTCCTAAATTTTCAACCTCGCTTGTCAATTCTTTCTTTATTTCTTTTCTTCCTATTTTGCAAATGAAAATATGTATTAGTTTCTCTTCTTTTGTACCGCAAACCCTACAGTCCACGTTTTGGAACCCTTTATTACCTGCCTTACCTATGTTCCCGCATCTCAACCTTGCCCACTGCTTTTTAATTTTTCCTTCCAACTCTCTATCATCCCAATAACTCTCGATGCCTTGTCCCTCTTTTATATATTTGTAGTAGTTACAGTATTTTGACCTGTCAATTCTGTTGCAGTCCATTTGTGTTTTCTGATCTGCTTTAATTTTTAATCCCCTCTTCATTTTTTCCCTAAATTGCAGTGTCTCCTGATCTTTAAACAGTCCTGATATTCCCTCCCCATCCCCCATTTCTTTGAATGCCTCCTTTATACTTTTGCCCCACTTTGTAGTAGTTTTGTTCCTGATTCCCCTTATCTCTTCTTTCAGGCAGGTTTTCGGTCACCTATCGTCCTCCATTTCCTCTATTTCCCTATTGTAGTTGCCCGCTCTTCTTTTCGTTTCTATTTCTTAGCTGTGTCTATTTGCCTCTCTTTTCCAGATATAAGCTGGCGAGTTAACATTTGTTCCCAATGCCATTTTGACGAATTTTCCTAGCACCTTCTCGATTTGCTTCCATCTTTCCCATCCCCATATTTCCGCTCCGTATAAGCAACCTGCCTTAATTATCATGTCCAAAAGGTATGGTCTCCCTTTCAAATCTCTCAATTTCGCCCTTTTCCACACTCCCTTTACTGTATTGATTGCTTTTCTTATCCCATTAGAAGCCATTTTGACATGTGTGCTCAGTGCGTTCTTAGTAGGGAACCAGAATCCCAAGTATTTGTATTCCCTGACCACTTCAATGTGCTGATTTTTAAAACTCCATTTTTCGCTTTTCCTTCTTCTTCCTCCTCTTTTGCCAATCATAATCTTCGTCTTTCTTTTGTTTACACTTAACTTGTTTTTATCACCGTACTTTTCTAAATCGTTCAACATACTCTGTAGGCCCTCTTCCGTATCCGCTACCAGTACTACATAATCCGCAAATTTCAGACTATAAATCTTTACCCCTCCTACCACAGTTGCCCCTTCCTTTTTTGCTCTCCATACCTGCTCCATGTCCTCGATATATATATATATATATATATATATATATATATATAATAGTGTAGGACTTAAGGGACACCCCTGTCTGACCTCGTTTATTGTTGTAAATCTTTTCGATACCCCCTCACTTGTTATAATCTCATGATCGGTTTTTCTGTACATTCCTCTTGTCATTTCCAAAAATTTTCCCTTGATCCCTAGTTTATTCATTTCACCCCATAATATTTCCCGATCTACTCTATCGAAAGCCGTTTTAAAATCCACGAAACATGAAAAAATTCTCCCTTTTTCCCTTTTTATTTTATTGTTTATTATGCTGTTTAATACAAAAAAATGACCTCTTGTGCTTCTTTTCTCTCTGAATCCTGCTTGGCTTTCGCTGAGCCCTTTCCTCTTTTCTAGGCTTTTTTTCAACCTATGTGACATAATAATCGTCAGCAGTTTGAAGCCTACATGTAATAGAGACATTCCCCGATAGTTTTCCACTTTATTTTCGTCACCCGCCTTATATATTGGACAAATCGTTGCAACCTCCCATTCCTTAATTATTTGTGCCCCATCAAACATTTTATTTATTATTAATGTTAGCTTCTGAATCCAAACTTGTGGGACCTCTTTGAGAAATTCTGCTACTAGTCCATTCTCTCCTGCTGCCTAGCCGTTTTTCATCTTCCTCAGAGCTCCTAGAACCTCTTCTCCTCTTATTTATTTATTCAGTTCCTCCCACTCCCCTGAACGTCTGCTCCCAGTATATTTTTAAAGTGTGATACCCACTCATTCTTATAAATTGCTACCCCTTTTTGTTTTTTCCTTGGCCTAAGCCACGCTATTGCTTTCCAAGGACCCTCCATAGTCTTACTTTGCTCAATTAGATTCCATTTTCTCTATTTATCCTTCTCTATCAATCTCGCTCTTATTATTTTTACTAGTGCCCTTTCGTCTTTAAGTTTTTGTCTGTCCTTGTCATCTTTGGACTTAATCCATTTTTTAAGCACTGCCGATACCTTTCTTTTTTGTTCTTTGATTTCTTTACACTTTTCTATGCCCCCTTCCTCATTCTTATTCCTACCTTTTCTCACCATACCCAATTTTTCCCTTACCTTCCATATTTCCTTGACTAGTGCTTCCCATGCTTCTTGTGCATTTCTTCCCTCAATATCACATGCGTCCTCTCTAATTCTCATTTCTTTCTCGTACTCACTCTATTTTTTGAGCATTCCATTTTAGGATTTTTCTATCCCTGCCTGCCTTCTGATCCTCTATTTCTTTCTTATAACCATTCTTTTGTGTACTTATTTCTAATGGTAGGTGATCTGAATCCATTTTTATTCTCACCTTCAGCTCTTGGATCAAGCTGCCTTGTTCGCTTTCCAGTTCTAGTACCAGGTCAAGAACCGAGCTGCCCCCATCCCCTATAAAAGTCACCTTCCCTTCCCAATCTCCTTCGGTATATCCATTTCTTATAGTTGAACCTAGATCCTCAAACATATTCAGCAGTTTGTGCCCTTCTCTGTTTGTTACTTTATCACATGAGTTTCTGGACCTTAACGCCTTCCACATGAATCTGGTATTCGCCTATTCTTACATCAAAGTCGCCCACTGTTAATATCTTTTCGCCTTTTCCTATCGCCTCTTCCACAATTATATTAGTTTTTTCTATAACGCTATCTATTTTTACATTGTTATATATGCTAATTATAGTCAGTCTTTTATTTTTTCCTAGTTGTATCCCTGAGATCATTATACCATATTCCCATTCCCTTATCTCCTTTTTACAATACTTCCTTTAATCCCTACCAGAACTCCTCCTTTTGCCCTTCCTCTTTTATTTTCTCTTGTTGCTGCTAACGCACCCCAATCATATTTTTTCCTATCAAGTTACCCCAGCTACTCCCCTTCCTTATTTATTTCCAGCCCGGTTTTTTGTAGCGTTATAATGTCGAATTCATATAAACATTTTTAAACTTTTTTATACCTGCTATATTCTATGATATTTTTCTAATGTCCGCTTGTTGCCTGTCCCTTTTTTGATTCACGAAATATCTGCCTTTTTTATTTTGTTTTAGTTCCAACCCCTTTTTTTCCTCGTACCACTCATGCCAGATCCCCCGTATTTTTATTTTTAAGTACCCTACTTGCACTGATCGCCTTTCGTTTCTTTCGTCTTCTGCTACTGCTATTAACCAATTTGTAATCTCTTTTTCTCTCTCTGTATAGTCATCGTCTATCCATATTTCAATTTCTTTAAGTTTTTCTACATTTTTCACTATTTCCATTTTATTTTTCAATGAGCGCAGAGTTACAACTAATCCTCCCCCTATCGCTCGGATTCTTTGTATATGTGTTTTAATCAATAAAATGCACCATATAATTTCTTTCATTTTTCTGTCTGTCTCTTTTCCTACCGTACGGATCCCCCGTATAAAAATTTTGTTTTTTCTCCTACGTCTCTCCTCCATCTCATACAACATTTCTCCCGCCGACATAACTTCTGGTTTTTTTCGAATGTCGCTTCTCTCATTGACACCTGCCATAGCCTCTTTATCGCATTCTTTACTATCATTTTTCTCGTTTCTTTGGTTAGTACTATTTGTTTCTGTTAAGCCTTCTATCTGTTTTGTTTTTACCTCCATTGCCTCCCGTTCCACCGTTTCCTACCCCCATCCCTCCCCTGCACCCTACCTCTTTGCTCAGCGCGCCCGACAATTTCAATGTAGCTATTATCGCTTCGTCTGCCTTCCGTTTTGTGTTAACCCTTATTAACTCTTTCTCTACTTTTTTCCGTTCAGCTTTTTCCTTACCTAGACTATATCTTACAGCTTTTAATTTCTCGTTCATAGCCTTCCTATCATTACACTCTTTTTCTAGCCTAGCTTCTAAATTGTTAATTTTTATTGTATGTACCTCACTGATATCTTCTTCCCTGCCGTTGTCTTGTGTACCTTTGGACTGCTGCTGCTCTCCTTTCGATGCCAGTTTATCCACCTTCCCCTCTCTCTCCAAGGCCTCTCCCAACGCCTTTGGTTCCGCCGCAATTGTCTCGTCTGCTGCCATCTGCCGGTTCCCAGAGTTACTCAGCTGGTTGGCCGTTGTTATTGAATCCCAGACGATGCCTGCCGCCTCCTTCCTTATCTTCCTCCCGTACTCGCTTCTCTCTGTCTCTCCTGCCTGCACCCTTTCTTCCGCTGCTTCTTCTTCACCCCTGCTTATCTTTACTTCCTTTGGCTTTTCCTCCCCTAGTTTCTCTATATCATCTCCTTTGTCTACCCCTATGTTTTGACCGATCACCTTCTTTACCGGTGAATGTTCAACCTTTCTCCTTCCCCGTATCCCCTGCTCTTCTTCTCGTGTCTCTCTTTGTCTCTAGGTGTGTTTTTCACTTCCTACTCCCTTTGCCTTGTTGCTCCTACCATTCTTCTTGCGGTATTCTAACCCCACTGTCTTACAACTAGGATTTTTTCTCCTTTTCTCTGGGTTCCAAGCGCACTATTTTGGGCTAATACTTTCTAATCGATCACCGGGTCTCTCTTAGACCCGCGTGCCAGCTTTTTTTGTGCTCCGTGCCGTGCACGAGCGTGCTACCCATGCGACTATAAAAAATATATTTTATTAAATAAATTATTCTTTCTCGTGCCGTGCACGAGCGTGCTACGCAACCTCCCATTCCTTAATTATTTGTGCCCCATCAAACATTTTATTTATTATTAATGTTAGCTTCTGAATCCAAACTAGTGGGACCTCTTTGAGAAATTCTGCTACTAGTCCATTCTCTCCTGCTGCCTAGCCGTTTTTCATCTTCCTCAGAGCTCCTACAACCTCTTCTCCTCTTATTTATTTATTCAGTTCCTCCCACTCCCCTCAGTATACTTACGATAAAATTGCATTATTTGTCAAATTCTCTTTTAGCTCAGTCAACTTAGCGATAGCCTCCTGACCCAAAGGATCCGAGTTCAAATCCCCGCCACTATAACATTTAAACATGTATAGTAAATTCATAAGGACAAAATCCAGATTTTAANTTTTTTTTTTTTTTTTTTCAGTATTTGGTTGTAAGAAAAAAACAAATTCAAAATGTGTGCTGTAGTGAGTGTGGTGCTATGACGTTGAATGGTGTGGTGTGGGGTACAGGAAACCAGAAGTACGTCATGAGGGGTGTGTCCAAGGGGGGAGAATCAAGCAAAATTCACTTCCGTTACTCTTTTTCTCAAGGTCACCAATCTGAAATCGTTGATTTACTCTGTGAGGCAAAACGCGCCAATGGAAGTGTAACTTCAAAAACAATAATGCTAAAAGAATGCCAGATACCAAAAATTTATGCATTCATTTTTTTATTTATTTATCTTAAAATATTAACTTATAACTTATTTTTACACTTATATTTAGATTATTATAATTTTTGACTCCATCATTCCTTCGATTTTAATGATACATATACCAGGTTTTATTTATCATCTGCTTTCACAGTTATTAAGTTTTAGTATATTGGCTCTGTGCATACACCATGCTGCCTTTATTTCATACCCCTAACCTACGTTAAATCTTATGAAAGCAAATAGTACCCGTGGCAGCCACCGGCGACACCATACTTCCGTTTCCATAAAACTCCGTGTTAAAGTGAAAGCCAGTGCCAGCCCTCCTCTCCAACTTCATGCACAGAGCCAATAGTTATGTATACACACATGCAAGCCCTTTCATCATTCTTAGGCACAGCTGTTCAAGTGCGAATACTAACATTGTACGTGTTCGTATTATGATTCGCCTATTGTGAGTATCTTCAGAGATAAGTAGAGAGATTGCTCATACCAATTCTATACAAAAAGAAATGTTCTTGCTTTGCGGATCAAAATTTTTCTGCTTTTACAGGTCTGGACACTCTAGAATATAAACTGTCGAATACCGTACAGTGCGAGTCAAAGTGAAAACAATATACTAACGGTCAAATATTCGCAGCACTCACTTCGAAATTAGATGTACTACAGCTCGACGGTAGATGGACTGTAGAGCGTCGAGAGTGGGTACGCCACAGCTCAGAGTTTAGCACCTGAGAGGCGAAACTTCAGGCTAGCGAGGAAGGCAAGATTTCAAACTGTAGCGTGTTGAATGTTGACTCACGGAGGTTAAAAGTTTTTGCGAACGTATTTTTATAAGGTCTACAGTACAACGTATATGTAATCCATCGATAAATATAGAACTCCATTGTCTACTGTATGTATTTATATTATGAAACGTTTCATAATTTGTTATAATTTATTTTTATAAGTTTGTTTGGATATATCAGTGCCCTCCAGTGAATTTGGAAATTCAAAGTAATCAGTGATCCGTTGGAGGTGAAATGTGAGAAAATAAATTAATACAAGTAAAGTGTATTTAAATTTTCTTGCGTTGATTTATTAATGCACAACGTTTCGCTGACAATATGCGTCAGCCTCATCAGGCTACAAAATTAGGATTAAAAACACACAATAAGTGATCTGGAAGGCTCAAACACAAAATACAATAAATTTTGATGTAAATTGTTACCGCAGGTACGCGAGAATTCGTAAGTTTGGCTGACTTACTCGTCACCTATCGTGATATCGACTGACAATAAATTACAACAACAAGCCAGCTCTCATATAGACAGAGCCACAAAGGTAGACAGTAAAGGGCGATGAACTCGATCGGGACATTTAAACTTTCGTAGTGAAGGAAGGTATGCTCTATTAAAGAAAGGCACATCCTCCTTTTTATTGATGTTGTGTTTGTCGAGTTTTATATAAAGCATTTTGAAAATAATTCTTTTTTTGTAATTGGATTCTTTGTCAAGGATTTTAAAGTTATCCCAATCGAATTTGTGGTAAAATTTGATTTGGTGTGCACAAACAACGGAATCAGAGTTTTTAATTTTCATATGTTCACTAATGCGGACCTGCGCCGCTCGCTTTGTTCCACCCACATATGACGCAGGACAGTTTTTACAATGAAACTTATATACTACATTTGTCTGTTTATGTTTATTCGTTGAATCTTTTCCTAAGCGGACAATATGCTGCAGTTTATTGTTAATAAGAGGGTAAGTGTGAATATTGTGGGGTTTTAACATGGTTGAAATTTTTTCAAAATTATTTTCAATGTATGGTATGCCAATTTTGCAGAGAGGGTAGGTGTTTGTAGTGCTTCTGTTATGATTACTATATTTGTGTTTTTTTTTTCAATCTGTCCTTTATGTTTTTATTAATAAAGTTAAAAGGGTAATTGTTTTTTATCAACTGGTTTTTCACCCTAGCAATATTCACACCGTGAAAACGTGTACTGGCAAGTAAGATCGCCCTATCAACTAAATTAAAAACAATATTTCTCTTATAGCTAACTGGATGACCAGAAAAATAATTAAAGATTTGTCCGGAAGAAGTAGGTTTTTCAAACCAGTCAAAATTAAAATAATTAGAATTTCTTATTATCATCAAGTCTAAAAAGTTGAGTTTCTTGTCAATCTCCATTTCATTTGTAAATTGTAGTTTGGGATGATATGAATTAAAAATGTTTAAAATTTGATTAATATGGTCAACATTAATAAAAAGTAATACATCATCTACGTAAAGAAAATAAAAAGATGGAATAATGTTATAGTTATTTTTTAAGATGGAGAGACAATCATTTTCCAGGTCATCCATTACAAGGTCAGCAAACAAAGGTGAAATAGGAGAACCCATTGGCGTGCCGAAAATTTGTTGATAAAAAATGTTGTCAAAAGTAAAAAAAGTATTATTGAACAAAAATTCTGTACATTGTCGAATTTCATCAACCGGGATTCAACATTTATTCATTATGGTCGCAATACGTCGATCGATGCTCCGTAGTACCAACTCTACAGAAATATTAGTAAATAGGGAGCTGACATCTAAAGACTTTAGTCTATAATTAGTAGTGGGATTTATATTTTTTAGTTTGTTTTTTAATTCAAAGCTATTATTAATGTGTTATATTGGAACGTTGACTGACTTTTTGAGTCCATCGTAAATTACTTTTGCTAGAAAATATGTAGGGCTATTGATAAGAGAGACGATAGGACGTAAAGAGGCATTGACCTTGTGAATTTTCGGCAAGCCATAACATTTAGCTAGAGTTGTGTCTGTAAGCGACAAAGCGTTGGGATGGTTGGACGTTTTTTTTTTTTTTTTTTTTTATGTATTATCAAAAACCTTGAAGTTGGTCTCTCACTTCTCGATACGAACGATCGAGTGAAGACCGAAATCCGTGACAAAGTATCTCAATATTTAGTTAATGCTTGTAAACAAAAGCCAGCTATTTCTTAAAAGGACAACCAATATGCAAAAAATTTTAAATCAACAAAAAATTTTCTAAACAAAAATTCCGATATATTTTTCACCTCTGCTGACAAACGCAACGTTACGGTTTGTCTCAAAGAAAGTGACTATGCGAAAAAAATGCATAATTTACTGTCTGATATATCGACGTATAAAATTATTTAAAAAAAAACCCATTAAACTCTCTACAAAAGAGAACCTCTAACATTTTAAAGAATCTCAACTCTAACGGCTTCCTTTCTAGAACATACCATTCCAACGCTTTGTCGCTCACAGACACATCTCTAGCTAAATGTAATGGCTTGCCGAAAATTCACAGGGTCGATGCCCCTTTACGTCCTATCGTCTCTCTTATCAATACCCTACATATTTTCTAGCAAAAGTAATTTACGATGAACTCAAAAAGTCAGTCAACGTTCCAATATCATACATTAATAATAGCTTTGAATTGCAAAACAAACTAAAAAATATAAAACCCACTACTAATTATAGACTAATGTCTTTAGATGTCGGCTCCCTATTTACTAATATTCCTCTAGAGTTGGTACTACGGATCACCTTTGTTTGCTGACCTTGTAATGGATGACCTGGAAAATGATTGTCTCTCCATCTTAAAAAATAACTATAACATTATTCCATCTTTTTATTTTCTTTACGTAAATGATGTATTACTTTTTATTAATGTTGACCATATTGATCAAATTTTAAACATTTTTAATTCATTTCATCCCAAACTACAATTTACACATGAAATGGAGATTGACAAGAAACTCAACTTTTTAGACTTGACGATAATAAGAAATTCTAATTATTTTAATTTTGACTGGTTTAAAAAACCTACTTCTTCCGGACGAATCTTTGATTATTTTTCTGGTCATCTAGTTAGCTATAAAAGAAATATTGTTTTTAATTTAGTTGATAGGGCGATCTTACTTGCCAGTACACGTTTTCACGGTGTGAATATTGCTAGGGTGAAAAACCAGTTGATAAAAAACAATTACCCTTTTAACTTTATTAATAAAAACATAAAGGACAGATTGAAAAAAAAAACACAAATATAGTAATCGTAACAGAAGCACTACAAACACCAACCCTCTCTGCAAAATTGGCATACCATACATTGACAATAATTTTGAAAAAATTTCAACCATGTTAAAACCCTACAATATTCACACTTACCCTCTTATTAACAATAAACTGCAGCATATCGTCCGCTTAGGAAAAGATACAAGGAATAAACATAAACAGACAAATGTAGTGTATAAGTTTTATTGTAAAAATTGTCATGCATCATATGTGGGTGAAACAAAGCCAGCGGCGGAGGTCTGCATTAGTGAACATATGAAAATTAAAAACTCTAATTCCGTTGTTTGTGCACACCAAATCAATTTTGACTATGAATTCGATTGGGATCACTTTAAAATCCTTGACAAAGAATCCAATTACAAAAAAAGAATTATTTCTGAAATGCTTTATATAAAACTCGACAAACACAACATCAATAGAAAGGAGGATGTGCTTTCCTTTAATAGAGCATACCTTCCTTAACTACGAAAGTTTAAATGTCCCGATCGAGTTCATCGCCCTTTACCGTCGACCTTTGCGGCTCCGCCTATATAAGCGCGGGCTTGTTGTTGTAATTTATTGTCAGTCGATAGCGCGACAAGTGACGAGTAAGTCAGCCAAACTTACGAATTCTCGCGTACCTGCGGTAACAATTTACATCAAAATTTATTGTATTTTGTGTTTGAGCCTTCCAGATCACTTATTGTGTGTTTTTAATCCTAATTTTGTAGCCTGATGAGGCTGACGCATATTGTCAGCGAAACGTTGTGCATTAATAAATCAACGCAAGAAAATTTAAATACACTTTACTCATTATTATAAGGTTACACACGAGACTGTATTGGAATACTTTTGTTTACAGCTGTGTTTTCAAAACTCAATATTCAAATGCCTCATGGCGTCAGTGCTGTTAAGTTTGAATAACGCTTAATTTCTCATATTTTGATAAGGAACAAACAGCATGCAGGAAAAGGTATGTGTGATTTAACTTATGTTTATTTTAATTATTGTTTTGTTTTTTAATAGACTGTTACGATGAAGTATAACATTTGCCGTATTAAACGTTTTGAATCTACAACTTAATGTTGAACTTATTATGTGTGTGTTTGATAATTTACACTGTGTCTCATTTACTTTTTGAGATATTGACATCTAAATACCATTACTATTTAACATGAATAAACAATCTTGCAGTAACATGCTCATTGCAATTTACTTGTTTCAAGAAATGGAATTTATTTTTTTTATCAACATGATATTGTTAGTTCATTTTTAGTCTACTGGTTTTGTCAAAGTTATATGGCTATTTGCAAGTCACTGAAAATGATCTGATCAATTTTTTGTTCGAAGAATTAATTTAAATATTAATTATCTTAACTCTAGCAAGTATTTATACGACGGATGGTTGACCAAAAAACAACCTACAATGAGTTATCATCAAGACAACAGTCATGTTAATTATGTTCCCTTCCCAAATACAAACATTAAACCTGGTAAAAATTAGTCACTCGTCTGTCTACATTATTTTTACTGAATTGATACAATTTATTATGACCATAAATATAAAGCTTTCAAGGTTTTATTGAACAATAATGCTACTGCAATGTACTCTCTAAAAAAATCTCCTCCGATTAGACCCAGTTTTATTAGTTAAAAAAAATAGTCAGCATTATATTGTATCGAGGTACGAAATGTAGTATAACCTGTATAGTTATTGCCAGAATTACGCTACAAGTGCTTTGTGTACGTATTTATTTAGATAGATAAATATAAAAACAAAATATGGCTTAATTTAATTTTTCCTTTCCTACACTTAGACCGGTTCACAAAAATTTTACAAACATTATTTCATACTTATTACATGAATTTAACATATTTTTGCATTAAGACTTATTTTATAGTTTAATTTTACGAACAACGTAAAAATCAATTAATTTTTTCCCCTTATTAATAAACACTACTTAGCTTTCATATCATAATGTATGTAGAATAAAAATAAATCAGTGAACCTATTATCTAACTGACTTATTAACTAATATGATTCAATGTTCAACATGCTACGGCTTGAAATCTTGCCTTCACTCGATAGCTCGAAGTTTTGCCTCTCAGGTGCCAAACTCTGAGCTGTGGCATCCACACTCTCGACGCTCTACAGTCCATCTAGCATCGAGCTGTGGTATATCCAATTTCGAGGTGAACGCTGCAAATGTTTGACCACTTGCGTGCTGTCCTCAATCTTGCCTGTTACAGCTAAACATTCGAAGCAAGACAAATCAGAGTAACTCGTTCATGAGCTTGAAAGCTTCTGACCTCTAGTAGTCCCAATATTTCTGAGCTTTAAGACGTTGAAAACACTTCCCATGTATAATGTGAGACGACTTTTTGGCACGATCAGGAGACCCGCCGCGGCCAGCCATCGAACCGGGCGCACATTTTTATGGGCACACGATATGAGCAAATAGGCGCACATTTTGGAGACACGTGGAAACCCGCGTAAAAAAATTTCACCCTTGGAAAAGTTATAATCATGTTTATTGATGCCAAGTCAAGCCAAACTTGTGCAATGCGAAATTGCCGTGGTTTTTACAATTTATTGCACTCATGATATAAGTTTTGCTGAACTTGGCATTTTTTTTATCATACTTAAAAGTAATTGGGCCCATGGCATAACTTTTGTCAAACTTGACGATTTTTTTTCTGTACAAAATTTTGTTTATGGCGCAACTTGTTATGAACTTGCCAGATTTTTGTTTTGGTTATAATATCATGTCCATGGCACAGCTTGAGCTTTACTTGGCAAAAAAAATTTTTTTTAATCGTGGCTCATGGCATATTTTGTGTCTAACTTGGCCAAAATAATATTTTATTGTAATGAAATTTATTTTAACAAAATATTATCATTCGATTTCTTTATTATTACATAACATGATTACATAAGTATTATTATCAACGTTGACATTATAACATACATTTAAAATATCGTTTACACTGATTAAAATTAAATCATTTGTCTTATTACATATTGAAATCGTTGGAATTTGTTCATTGATTATATCATATTTAAATGGTTTTGTATCTGTACATTCTTCAAGAATAGCATAATTTTTACAATCATTGTTACAATCCTCGCAATCAAACATACATTCACATGCGCATACTCGCAAGAAACAATGAATGGAACCTATTTTAACAGTGTTGTTTTTTGTGATTTAACATAAGAGGAGTTTGTCTTCTTTTTCATTGAGTGTTCTTGTGATTCGTACTAAATACTTTTTTTTAAGAGCCTCTGAAAAACGTGACACTTGGATAAATCGAGATTCATGTTATTGTTACGAAATGTATTTATTAAATCTGGTGAGTATTTATATTTTTTATTAATACCGACTATAAAAGTTTTTTCACCGATTGTTTTTAATTTTCGTCTGTGAGTACCTAATTTTTCTATTTTATTACAAAAAAAGTAGACCACACTTTCGTCTCTGATTAATTTTTCTTTGATTTCAGTAAAACATAAAAATGTTTTAACGGCAGAACAAATTTGTAATTGTGGATTATTTGAACCGTGTACGTATTGTTTAATATCTCCATTAAAATTTTCATATTTTGAGCATGACATTACCCAGAGTGAACCAAATTTTTTCAGCATCATCAGGTAAGTGAAGTAGAAGATGTAAATTACAAACCATATACTTTTTGCCATATTAAACTTCATACCTTCTTACATACTCGAACAATAAACGCCTCGATAACTCAATCATTTCATCATCAATGCTTGAAAAATTTAAAAAAGTTAGTGCATGAACTAAGAGTTTGTGATGCTCAAAATATCTTTTGTCCATGATATCTTTTAAAATTGGTAAACTATAAATATACAAAAAAAGTTTTAACTCATGGGCTTTCCAATACGTATAATCAGAAACTTTTCTTGGCAATCTGTCGATAAATGAAGGAGGAGCTATACTTTTCAATCTATTATTAATGATATTAATATAAGGAAGCAGCGAGGAAGGATGAATACAATTATCTGTGTCGAACCAAAATGACATGAGCTTTTTCATAATTCCAAGATGAACACAATGCATAGAATCAATAGCGGTCGCCTCGACGTAATTTAGTACTATTAAACTTAATGGAGAAGGGCCCTTTACACCAAGAAAAGGAGTATTCATTTCAATAGCTTGTTTAGCATTAGTTTTTGTTTTTCTGTTGTCCTAATACTGGCACGATCGATAAACGGGTACATTTGGTGATTGTCGATTCTTTTTGTTTCGATTTCACAATTAGGACAGCCGTTTCTTCCATTGTATTGCTGAATATTCATAAATAAAGCTTTAGCTGGATGATCACAAGTTCCACTAATAATCATGCCCTTAACTTTGATAATATCATTTGGATTTTCAAAATAAACACCCACGTATAATTTTTCTAAATCATTTTCAAAAACTGATAAAAATATGTTTCCGTTTGGTTTTTTTTCGTCAAACCATAAACCTGCTAAGATACAATTTTCTTTTTTATATCTTCTTTCCGGAGATAATTCATTTATTGTTAAATAAAATGGCCAAATACTCATTTTCGACGATTTAAACAAAGATACTCCATCTAAATTCCATGAAAAAGTAATATTATTACGATTTTGCGTATAATTTTGAGGCAAAGACTTGTAAATAGAACCATCGTAAATATCTTCATAGTTATTTTGACTTTTTTTAACGCGCATAAATCGATAATTCAAAAGTTCCGTGAAACCGTCTCTTTTAAACATGGAAGCTAATTGATGTAGTATAGGAATCTCGATAAAATAGTTTGAGTTCTCGTCTCTGTCACATTTATCGCAGTAATTGTTTTCCACTTCAGAAAAACATACAGAACAATAAAAATGTCGCACAAAAGGAACGTCGATTTTGGAGAAAAACTTTTTAAATTTGTACAGCGTTTTGATGCAGTTATTTGGACGTATACAGTGCAATTCGATGAGCGACAAAATATTACTCAAAAGGACTCCGGTAATGGAAAATCGAGTAGCAAAAGTAAAAATAGCTAATACACTTTCACCAATTGTAAGACGAGATCCTTCGTACAAAGGTTCATTGGCATTTTCAAAATCATCCTCCTCATCCAACTCAGATTCATCGCTGTCTTCAGCCGATTCGTAATCAGACGAGTCCGATGAATAGCTTTCGTCTTCGCTGCTTACGTTGTCATCGGAAGAATCGTCATTTTCATTTGATGTGTTCACACGTTCTCTTAGTACTAATATTCGAGAGTAAATAAATTATTGAGTGAACAAAGAAGCCAAAGAAGCTTAATAATGATGTTTCGTGTTTCAATTAATTTTAGTTTTTTTAAATTCATATTTAGTTTTTTTTTGTTTTAGCTATAATTTGTCTTAAAGAATTTTATTTCTTACTATCACTGTACTCTTCATCAGAGTTGTGTCCGTCCGCATCAAAATAATCATCGTCGTCATCGTCGTCATCGTCGGCACCGTCGGCATCTGCTGTTTCATTTTCATTAATCGAAATATTTTCTGTTAAATTAAAAAAAATTATTAATTTTTGTTTTTAATAACAAAATTATTGTTTAAATCACTGAAAAATAGTTATTAAAATTAGTTAATAATTATTAACATCACGTTTTCTACTGCCGTACCTAACCTTAGCATAGCGTCCAAAAATGTATTGCCATCTCCTGCTACTGCACTGATATTTGCGCGTCGTCAATTTACGATTTCATAAATGGGCGAAAATGCACGTAACTAAGCTTTTTAAACTTTCTAACTGATACGTCAGTCACGAAGTCATGAAAAATTATTATTATTATGTTACGTTGTACGGTAGATATTGATAATCGATTTTTATAACAAATTTGAAAAAAAGTGAAAAAAAGTCCTTTTTTTAGCGGAGGGATAGGAAAAAATTTTTTTTACCGTCGACATCGTTCACATTAAAACGATCATTCTCCGAAATCGATGTTTGGCTTTCATCACCACTAAATGAATCCGTATTCTTTGAACTACTGCTATCTTTTTCGCATGAATAATTATTTTTTAATAGAATTCTGTATTTATTTGATAATGAATAATCTCGAAATTTGCACTTTTGCCAAGGCATCGTTGAGAAATATAATTTAACTTGTTTAATATACGAAATAATAGTAAGTTTTGATACTACACGAGCAAAAATATTAAAGAAAGTTTTCGCTCGCTAAAACATATTGTCGATTGTTATTTTCGTGTTTGTGGTATTACGTATAGATGCATTCAGTATGCTCATGTGAAGTCGACTTGCATTTGTCTCCCGCCTCATGTATTGATTTTTCAATTGCTTCAGAGGTTAAGCTAAGCAAATTTTCTTGCTCATGATGTTTGCGCTAATTTTGTGGAGAGAATCGTGAGAAATAAGTGTGTTGCCGATCAAAAATGTAAAAACAGTAAAAGGACATTTTCAAGCGAAGTGAGGAAATCGCTGGCACCCGGCTGATCTACTAAAAACAAGCGGTAATTGAAAAAAACATGTATAATTAGACGCTCAAATATATTTTGCTTTGATAATTTCATGATTTTGGATTCTTATATATAATTACATTTTTGACCATGATATTTAAAAATTTTGAAAATTATACACACTGTAAGTTTTTAACAAAGAAAAACTGTAATAGAGAACGACCGTGATGCTAAACGTCTGAGTAATTTTTCCAGTGTGTGTTATTAATGCATGTGGGCATCTACATCTCTTTTTTCTTTTCTTATTTATTGGAAACACGAAGCTACTACGTATAAAGATCGGACTGGGCCCCTTTTACGCTCTTAAAGTAATCACTTAAGGAAATAATAATGTGTCGGGAGAAGGAATAGTAGTATTCGTACCTGGTGGCGCATGTCGCCAGGGCAAGCACCAGGCCCGAGGAACCTCCGAAGCAGGGCCCGAGGGACTCCTTGTGCTTGCCCTGATTGGATGCACACCAGGTGCGAATCCTATTTTTCCTACCGAGGGCGCACTAAACGCCCAAATGGTAAAAAAAACGCCCAAAGTAGGAAAAACAGGGTTCTCACCTGGTGTGCATCCAACCAGGGCAAGCACAAGGAGTCCCTCGGGCCCTGCTTCGGAGGTTCTTTGGGCCTGGTGCTTGCTCTGGCGACATGCGCCACCAGGTACGAAAACTACTATTTCGTCCCTCGGGCGGAGTGCTTTCCGCCCTAGGTAAGAAATATACTATATCTTACTCTTTTTGTTGCATGCATTCTGCTTTCTTTATTTTTCGCTTTTCTTTGATTCTTTCTCAGGTGTTGAGATGGAGAAACGTAAGTGAGATTTACCGCACGAGCGTCAGCTTTTTTTGATTCTCTTGTTTGGAAAATTCTTATTCGTTATAGTTTCTTTTATTTTTGAATAGTGAAATTTTTATTGTACGGGAAGACAAAGTTTGTAAATTAGAAAACCTTATTATTTTAATACTCTTTGTAATCATTGAACTATTTTACAATAGAAAAAGAAGAATGGCTTGAATCTCTTTCTGTCTCTACTGAGGGTGAGCTTATAACACCAGAACGACGAAAATCAGTATCAGAAGACTTGCTAATGAAAAAGAGGGACTACAAAGGAGAAGAAAAAGATGTCAAATCAAAAAATATTCTTACTTTTTTTTTATCTTAGAGAACACACAGAAAACGACGCAAAATCTGAAAGGAAAGAGACCATCGCAAAGGCAACTAAAATCAACTTAAGGTAAAAATTTTGTAAATTCTTATAATTAATATTGAAAATTTTTTTTTCCTTTTTTTTTAATTAGTTATTTATTTCATGGTCTAGAGAAACAACAGTCAAAGATGGACCATCTGCAAGACATGATACTATTTCAAAGCCAGCACAAATTGATAGAAAAAAAGTGTCCACAGAAAAGGAGTTTGCTGAGGAATTTAAAAGAATGAGTGTTTTACAAGATTTCGAAACAATGTCTGTCAATAGCGAAGAATCAGTACAAAAACTAACCGATAATGATGACGATAATGAGGATACGGGTGAAAAAAGTAAAACACAACAACAACAGTGATAATAAAATCATATAACCTGAAAAGGCTGATAGAAACTTTAACAATTGTATTTGCTCTAAATTACCGCAACGTAAGTTAATTTATACACCATTTCATTAATTTCCATTATGCTAATAAAGTAAATAAAATAGTATTGCAATTATTTGTACCAGTTTCGATCAATGAAGTAAAAAAATTTGAAATACTTGTACAACTGTTAAAGCTTCGAAGCTACGATCCAGATGAGGTATAAAATAAAACATTAAGTATAAATTATTAAATTTACAATACGTTAATAGAAATTTTTTATTTTTTAATTTAGAACCCATCAAATATAGAATCTGGAGAATCATTCATAAGGACAACTACAAGTTTTGATGAAAAAGGATTTGGAACAAANACGATATTACGGTAACTATGTTTATTGGTACATATAAGCTCATATTCTTATTAGTATATTAAGAATCGTACGATGTATAAAAAAAGTATTTTGCATTGTGTTTTATTTGGACGCATTCATAGACAATCGCCTTCATAACAATACTATAGGTAAAATTAGTCATTAAAAAAGTGTATTTTTTAGAAAATCTACAATGGATGACAGAATGAATAAGCGTATGAATAGATATTTATTACACATGAGATGCGTTAGAAAAAGAAATAAAGAAACAGGTAATGATAATGAAAATAGTGAAACGGTTGAAAATATTAAAATTCATGTGATAGAGGATAATATGAAAAGTAATTTAGAAGATAAACAAACTATTGAAATGAATTGGTTTTTTTTTCAAATATCAAAGATAAGTTCAACCACATGTAATAAGAAATAAGTGTTATTTACTCTACAGATACAATCTGCGCTATGTAAAGTCTAGTGAAGGACAATAATTTTGATTAAAAATTAACAAAGAAAGCCTTAAGTGTTGTAATTTATCATAGCAGTGATTGGAACGGAGTAAGATTAGAGAGAATGAAGAAGAGTCTAAACAGAAGAGTAGAAAATAAAGATACCAATACTGGATAGCCTTTTTTAAAATTCTAATGTGTTGAAAAGTGTGTAGGATTTATAAATAACTTGTGATCGAGGGGCTGAAAAATTGTACAAATGATATGATACGATTCATCATTTTATTTTCATGTAAAATATTTTTTTACAAAGTAATAAAAAAAAAATTAAAAGAAAAACAACTATGTATGCAATTTATTCTGTCAGCTAGTTATGGTACACAGCCTCACGGATAGTACACGGGCAGGACATGGGAGCCGTAACATACGGTAGCCGTGTACTGTCCATACACGTACTTGGTAAAAAAATTTCACCCTTGGAAAAGTTATAATCATGTTTATTGATGCCAAGTCAAGNGCCGCGTGGATTCATTTCTAATCGGGTTAGTGTATGAATAAAGCCTGATGAGGGTGGTAAACCTATAGTCAGCGAAACGTCACATATTTAAAAAAACTTTTGTCTATTCATCTCAAGTGATCGTTGATTATATTTTATTATAGAGAATTATAGAGCGTACATGAAGCGATGTGCAATACGCTGACAATTGAGGAACGCGTCCTGCGTTCTCGATTCGGTGGCTCGGACAACGTAGACTCATGTGGAGTTTCCGACAGCAGAGAGATTAAGTTTGTAGTTTCGAAATATTTCTCACGTTGCGGATAATATCGCGGTACATTATTCACGTACCGCTTATCGTTTCGCGTACGCTCTATGTACACGGAGTAGATGCAGCGTATCCTTTCTTCAAAGGTCAAATGGAGCTGGAAATATCTAAAAAGTACTGTTCATATATCATAGCTGGTGTTTATATAAGAAATAAATGTTTATACATGTATTTTAAATATTAATCTACTAAAAATTTCTTATGATGTGTCATTTCAAATGATATGAGTAAATTGCTGAGTAGAAAATGTTATATACGTGTTTTGCATTTTTGAACACAAGACTACATGTAGGGCTTTAACAATACTCGATATTAGTTTCAATATAGTCTTATCTTCACTTGAAAATCGAGACGATATCAAGACAAGATTAAAGTTGAGACCAAAAATGTTCATGGACGGGCCGTTTCCGTTGCGAGCTAAGCCCCAACCACGTCGAAAGCAGATTTTGCGAAAGGATAAATGAGATATTTGAAAGTTCAAATTAAAAGCAGCATTTATTTACAATAAATTGATATAAGTACATTTGCTGACTGAGTGAAGCGTTCAGCTCAGTAGCGGCGCTTACTCGGACTTACTCTGCTACGCAGAGCACGGTATATATATTTTAATTTCTATGCAAATGTTCCAGAAGATTTAGTTTTCGATAATATTAGATAAGATAAGAATAGTACATTTAGTCTCTGCAGATAACAACCTTAGAATAGATTATAAAGTATAAATGTATCACAATCTTTAGAGTATTGTTTCAATCCAAGTAACGTAATGTAAGAAAGATAAGCAAGTATGTTCAAATAAGTAACAGTCATTTAAATATCACAGTAATTTTGCATATAAAATAGAAAAACATTAAATTTTACGACTTATTTAAGCATAAATTCACTTCAAACTGAATAGTTGACAATATCAAGACAAGATCAATACCTACCCCTTACCACGACACTTCTCATCTCAAAAAGACTTTCCAGACAAGATCTTGAAAAGTATTGATCTTGAGTCTGTTTTTTGAAATCAATACTTCAATTTGTAGATACAACTGCTTCACAGAAGTGCCTTATATCTATCTTTTCCCGAGCCAAAAGTGTAATCATCACTTTCAAAGACATGAGAATCAATAATCTTCAAAACTGTATATCAGATTGAGCTCAATATTGGTTTGTAGCTTTAGTTTTATTGTAGCTTCCAAATCGCATGCGAAATGTTTGTAACTTATCTTTAACCTATAGGTGAATTTTCACGTAACAAGTAAAGCTATAATCTCACTTATAAGAGAAAGCTTGTGTATTAGCTTTGAGCGCAATTTTGAAATAACGCCCCCATCGAGCTATTTGGGAACGATTAGTGAGAAGTATTTAACTTTTAACTTATACGATTGTATTATCTGCAAAATCAAGTAGAAAATCTAACTAATATAAAGTTAAAGTAGATACTTTTCAAAACTAATTATATAAGTAAACATGTATTTGTCGAATACGTTTTTTATCGTATGGAAAAATTATAGGGATAACAGAACTAATTTATACGGATCTATTATATCACAATCCATAGTGTAAACATATAATGTATTATGTACAATGTTTACCTTAAAATTTTGTTTTACAAGTAAGACATTTTTTCCTGATACGAAATTATACGCAACTTTGTAAATGTATTTTCTAACGATATATTATCAAGATTTTTGTAAAACTGTATTTCACATGATATTTTCATTTTAGATGGACTTTCGAAAAATACCTGTTATAAATTTTGTAAGTATGATAGTAAAATAATTAATTTTAATTATGAATTAAATTAAGAAAAAAAATTAATTAAAACAAATAATTTTCATTATTATTTATCGAGTCAACGAAACTTAAATTGCATTTATTTTTTTTTAATTTATATTTCTTAATACTCAAAAAAGTGACACTTATTTCATGAAAATGATCAGAATGGATCAGAACAGTTTCTTGTATTTTTAATTATACAAATGTATACAACTAAAACTCTTGTAAACTATTATAACAAAAACAAAAATATTCGTAAGCACAACTATTCAAAGTGAATAACGACATAATAAATTTTCAGGACAAGACCAATATGTTTTTGAAAATAACAAGACCATTATCAAGACAAGACAATACTTGTCGCCTCAATACTTATTCGAGACCGAGACAAAATCACTAATGGTCGAAATTTTTCGAGACCAAGATGATACTTACCTAAAGTCTCGTATCGTCTTGGTCTTGTAAAACCCTACTCCAGCTCCACTTGGCCCGCTTCATCATCGTCAGACTGCCGCTGCTCTTCTTCGTCGGCCTTTTTTTTAGCCCGCTTTTTTGCGACGAGGATTGTCGACAAGAATTGGAATTTCCATGTTTGTGTGTTTCTGACCCTTCTGTATGTTACAAAATTATTCCGGTAGATATGGGTTTATAAATTCCGATACGATATTTCCAGGCGTGCTATAGAATTTGCATCAGGAGGAATAACGTGTGTATTTTTACTCGAAAATTGTCGTACAACGATATTACGGTAACTATGTTTATTGGTACATATAAGCTCATATTCTTATTAGTATATTAAGAATCGTACGATGTATAAAAAAAGTATTTTGCATTGTGTTTTATTTGGACGCATTCATAGACAATCGCACTATTTAAAACACATAATATGTCAATTATAGAAACCTTATTTATATCAAATTATTTATCCACTTAATTTTAATAAATATATAGAAATGAACATTCTCACTTTCTAAAACAAGATTTATTGGTCATTCTTACGTACAAACTTACGTATAAGTGTCCATTTAATCTTGTGCATAAAACAACAACGTAAGAATAAACAACCTAAGACATTTTTTTAAATAACTGTTTAGTATTATATGTTAATTTATTACATTAAACAAGATAAATCATTTGATACAAAAATTGGTAAACATGCAGAAGTGTTTATATATATATATTATAACCACAATACGGCAAACTTGTATTATACAACAACATACGATTTTAGTATACAATTATAAGAATACATTTAGTATACCCATAAAAATAGTTACTGTATAGGTTTCTATAAAAATTTCCGGGTGAAAACACACAGAAATTATTTCTCATGAAACTTCTATCTCACGCCATGAAATATTGTATCGGAATTTACAAACCAACAGCAACCGGGATAATCTACGCCGTTCAATTAATTGTTGAGATCAAACGTGTTTCAAAAATATTACAAAGTATTAATTTGACAAATATAAAGCACTGAAACCAATAGTGATGTATATTAAAATTAGAAAATGTTTGACACTGTGTTTAAGAACATAACGCTCAAGAATGGGATAGTTTTAGAAAAAACATTAGATTTAAATTGTATGTTTGAAATGGCATTAAGAGGTATGTAAGTTTCTTTCAAATTGCAAATAACAATATGTATTACATAATAGCACCAAACGTTTAAAAAATGTTTACCAAACGTTTATTTTTCAACGTTACAACGTTGCGTTGGAAACTCTGAATATCTTTATAAACACTTTGTAAAGACATTGAAAATGTCCACTGTAATTAAATGGGTAAATTTTGTTACGACACAAATAAACACACGTGCATAAATATAAATTTGAAATGTTAAGTTATACAGAGATGCAAACTTATCGTTATAACGTTACAAAAGCAGCATTTGTTTAATAATTTTAAAATGTTGGGTGTTATAAGGGTGTGCACTCTAAGGTATATTAATTGATGTTATGTATAGGTGAATAAAAATATTCATATATGAATAGAAATCTGTCTACTACCTACATAAACTACATTTATTTAGATCTTATTTACTTAGACCTTCCGGAGGATAAATGTCAGGGATTGCTGGATAGTTTTGAAAAAAATGTCAGAACTGGAGAGAATGAATGTACTACAAAGTACTTTAACAACTCAATGAAGTGCTCTGCTGGAAACTGGCTGGTGATTGCTGCCAATCATATCAAGACCTTGCTTCGATTTTTTTACGTTAGAAAAATACACGTAAACTGTGGTCCAACCAATATTAAATATTATGCACATATATAAATACATATGTTATTGTAAATGAATTTATATTAAGAAATATCTGCTTTATAATTCTCTAAATTTATTTTTGTTGTGCTGACATTGAAAACGAAAGTTTTGGAAAAGTTGCCATTTAAAAAAAAATCCATGAATGAGCGCGTACTAAATAGTGCGCGCACACACACACACACTCACACACACTATAGTGTATCTCCGAATGTTCATTAGCGCGCGCTATTTAGCGTACGCTAGTAATCCCAAAATCTATTAGCGCGCGCTAGTATCTCCGACTGTTCATTAGCGCGCGCTATTTAGCGTACGCTAGTAATCCCAAAATCTATTAGCGCGCGCTAGTATCTCCGACTGTTCATTAGCGCGCGCTATTTAGCGTACGCTAGTAATCCCAAAATCTATTAGCGCGCGCTAGTACCTCCGAATGTTCATTAGCGCGCGCTATTTAGCGTACGCGAGTAATCCCAAAATCTGTTTATTTTTGCGCACTACTCAGCGCACGATAGTATTTCCAACACTTTTTTATTCATTAGCGCGCGCTAAATAGCCCACGCTGAAATTCTTAAAAAACCGTTCGTTAGCACGCGCTACGGGTAAGACTCGTATATATATACAAATTTCGCATTACTCGATAAAGTGACCACTAACGCCAGCTCTTGGCTTTGGTCCATATTACTGACGGTGTAGTGTAAGTATACGCTGCCAACCTCGAAACGAAAAACAACGATTTGCGTGTATGGAAATTGTCGCCGACCCCAACCTTGTCCATAATTGTTTCTTGTCGCCTTACAAACGATTAGGAATATTGGGTCTGTTGAAGTAAATCTTTCAAATATATTCTATACGCTTAGTAAGTACCACTGACAGAGCCGTCTGTCGGTAGCAAGTTTCAATAGCTAGGTGGTACAAGTTGATAGGGTAATGTAAAAAGTGTAGTTTCGTTTTCAAGTTTTTCGTGATCATTAAATACTTTGGGGCTTATAAACTTTTGTAACAATGAAATGAGGTATTCAATAAGTAGAAACAAGAGTATTTTGGAAAAAACGCTGTTTGATACAGCAGAAATCAGCAGCTGAGCAAGCCTATTCAAGTCCGTGAGAGCGAGAAAGAGAGTAGAGAGGGTCAGTTCCGCTCGTCCCTCTCACCGTCTCACTTGCTCTCACGGGCTTGAACAGGCTCTGCTCGGCCGTAGATTTTAGCTTTATAAAGCAACATTAGTTCTAAAATACTCTTGTTTCTACTTATTGAATACCTCATTTCGTTGTAACGAATGCTTATGTGCCATAAAGTACCTGATAATCGTGAAAAACTTGAAAACAAAACTACATGTTTTTCATGGTTATGCTGTACCCTATCAGCTTGTACCACCTAGCTATTGAAATTTTTACTCGTTAGATGGCATGAGCGCTTCGCGCCAGAGATACTTACTAAGCGTATGTTTTATGAAATATGATGTCTGCTAATTGTGTGGAGATAAAATACGTCTATGAGTCGTACGAGCACTACAAACTTTGAAAATTCCATCCTGAACTTTTCCATTCCGACCCTACCTTCCCTTAAAGTGCCGTTTTTTTTTCGTTGTAGAGCAATCAATCCCAGCCAAACTTTTTTTTCATCACTGTTGGGCTAAAAGACGAGACATATGTCTCGGGGTTTCGTCCAATTGGCCTCTTTTCGCTACATAATTGCAAAAACGGTGGTGCTACTTTCAACGTTAGTAGCTAAGTGGTACACTCCATTAAGTGGCTTTATCTGGACTTAAATGAAAGCAAAAACATAGTCTTAATGATTCAAATAAAAATCTTTGAATTTTATGCCCCGAATGAAAAGTTATACTAGTGATTTTATGAAAGATACTAAATTTCAGCTAAAATCATATTATTAGCGATATTTACGTTCTAATTGAAATAGTTGTAACTTTTGAATGGAGGCACAAAATCAAACAAAATTTTTTTTGGTCAATAGGTCTTGATCGCAGCTTTTATTTGAGCCCAGTGAAAACACTAGAACTGTTGAAGGAGCTTAGCTACACGTGCTAGAAAGTGACACAATTTTTCGAAAATCGATAAAAGCTGACTTTTATAAAATTTCGTATGACTTATGACCAGCAAATTTTATAGTTGCATCGGTGTAAATATTTAATACTGATGTGTACAGTTAAAATACCATGAAAAAAATTTTTTTAACCAACTTCTTTTTAAAAAAATTTTCAAGTCGATCTGAGCAAGTTACGGCAGAATCACCCATATGTATGTATACATACATATATTAATATATTCCTATATTATACAGTTATTTTGGTGGGTCTGTCCACACATATCCCACACCCCCCTTGCGAATTTAGTAGACCTCCCTCATCCCCCTCTACTCTCCACAGAAACTTAGAATATTTCCAGAAAATGTTACAACTATCCTGTTTTCTGACACTCCCAGGGCCCCCTACCTCTCCCCACAAAATAAGGGGAAATTTTTCTTAGATACCTGTGTTACGTCAGAACACGTAATTTTTATGCCAAGGCTTTCACCTTACTAAAGTACCCTGTATTCGGACAAAAGAGTTGTTCGGACCTATATCCGGACAGCAGCGATAATTACATATTTTTTTTACAATTTCTGAATGAAAAAATTTATTTGTAATCTACAGTATCGAATTGATTTAGGATAGTTACAACATACGTCGAATTAATTTGATAATTCATTAAAAGAAATGTTTTTTCTTGCAAATCGAGGTTTTTTGTGTTTGGCTGCTGTCCGGAAATTAGATACTACGGTTCAAACTGTACCCCATATTCGGACACACATAATCCAGCAATTCACTTGCTTACAAGTGCAAAGAAATGGTTATACTATGTAGTAAAATACAATAATAATTTGTTTTTTGCATTTGTTTAACAAATTAAAGCCATTAAAGTAAAATATAACTGTATATAAAGATCTGCCATAACCTCATTTTCTCAATGTTCACGACTGTCCGGATTATGGTCCCTACGTCGTAACGGGACCTATATTCGGACTATTTAGAAGTGCATTGTCCGAATATAGGGGTTTGGAGACTGAATCTTTATAATTATTTTAAACAATGATCACACGGTCACAAAGAACTTCTTTTTTTTTTAAGTGACAGAAAAATTACTTTATTATGTATATGTCAACCGCCTTTTTCGCAAAAACAGCTAATTTCTTTGTGAATTTAGAAATAGTGGTTTACCTAAAATTGTGTCCCAATAGAGGGTACTTTACCTTAGTCTGAGATCGATACCACGGGGACTGGAGGTACTTACGACTTTGGCCAAATCCGTCGGCTCTCACTCGGTTCTAACAGGGACTTATCCGTCAGAACACGGGGATCTGGGGATTTCGGCTACCCGATCACAGCCATGTGCGATCGCTCGATAATGCGCGATCTTATTTTAACTTCGCGTCAGCGGCTTACGAGGCTACGGAGTTTTTTGTAGTCCCGATGGCCGCGATCTGTATGCGTCTGGAAAAGACGTTAAAAGTTCGTTCGCGCCAGCTTACGTAACGTTAGCGATCTCACCCGGACCGATGGTAGTTTGTACAGCTGCGTGCGAGTACCAGGATCACACACTGGAACCTTACGCTCAACGATTTGGGGTAAAAGAAAATAAAAAGATAAAATTTGAAGACTTACTTTTATTTTACTACCATTGGCACTAGGGAGCAAGGCTCTAATTCTCTAAGATAACCACTACAGGTAGGAACCCGATGGGAACTGATTTTTCTTGCCCGTACGGGCCGATTTTACACAAAAAATTTACACACTAAAGAGGGTTTGGCGGGGGGAGGTTGGAAGTTCCTAATGACTTATGGTCAAATAGGATTGGGCTGAGTTTTCATCAGCCAATTGTATGACACCCGCAGGCCACTTCTCCCGCTTCCAGCTCTTATCGCGTCAGAAAGAGGGAATGAAGTTTTGGTATTACTTATCTCTTTACGTCTTTCTTTAGACAGGTAAAAATCGTTGTATTCGCTAATTATTCTAGTTTGCTCAATCAATTCGTTTCGATATCATTGCCCTTATAATAATCTCGACGAATAAAGCTAGTACCAATTTGAATGGTAAAAATCGGCCTATCTGGTGAAAGATTGCTGGAGGGCATTTAACGGCTCTGGCTTTATTCCTCGATTTTATTGCTAATACTTATTACTTATATATTGGGCGCATCGTTTCCAGGGTACGAAGTATCATTGAGTAGCGTTCACCGTTTTTGCATAAAGTTACTAGATTGAGCAAAATGCTGCTGCTTTTTTCGGTTAATTGTGGCCACACTTATTAAATGGTGCGCTGCGCGTGTTCTATAAATCTTTAATGATGTTTGCGCGTGTCAACTGCCATAAATATTTAATGAATAAGTTATTTTGAAAATAGATATAGTGCACTGCTACTCAACGTTACACCTGTTATTTTTAAATTTGTCTACACCTCACCACCACTGTTTAATGAATTAAATTTGTGATTCTTCTGTTTCATCAGTTTCTGTCTCACTAACAATAAATTATATTATACATAAAAATTTTTTGAACGAAAGTTAGTGTATTAGGTTGAAAGTATGGCTACACCCCCCTCCACCCATTTCTAATAACGTCTTATTCTACTGTTTTTTGGTGCCCACCATAGAATAAGGAAAAAACTATAATTCTTTGTTTGGTTCATTCTTTAATATTGGAGAACACCCTTCTCCATTTCACCATATAATTATACCTTTACTTTTTTTGTCACTTGACGTCTTTAGAAATTTTATGGTCTCATATATATATATAGTTCGCGGCGCGTCCAGAGGCCGCGAAAAATTTTATCGTAAATCTAATTGATCCCTCCTTTTTGTTATATTTTCGCGCTGCGGCCGGGGGCCACGAAAATTTTAAGCGAAGTCGAATGTTCAAGTCAGTCTCTTCGTGTCCAACGCCCCGTTAGCATTCTCTGGCGGTGCCTTCACCATACATGCTTTTTTGATTTTATTTACGTGGGATACTCTTTTTTCGTCACCTCTCTGTAGTTTTACGTTTTTGTTGATATAACCAATGCCTGTTATTTCATACGGGCCCTCGTATTGCGAATCATATTTGCCCTTTGATGGCTCTTTCGGCACATAAACCATTTCTCTCTCTAAGAAATATCTTGTATTCAGTTGGCGGTCATAGTAATACTTTGATCGGTATTTAGCCTGAACTTGGTTCATTGCTGCGATGGTTCTCATCTCTGTCAGGGTCTCAACTAACTCTTTGAAATGTTCATCCGAAGTTTGGCCCTTAGGTGGCAGTTTGATACTAAATGGTGTTCTAGCTCTTTGTCCGAAAACTAATTCGTGCGGTCAGTATCCTGTACTCTGATGGTCCGTGGTATTGTATGAGTGCATGCACATAGGTAAATGTTCGTCCCAGTGATCATTTTGTTCTACATAGGCCTTGATGTACTCTGTGAGAGTATGATGCATACGTTCGATGGCGCCGTTCGTTTGTCGGTGGAATGCTGTGCTGCCCATTTTGTCTATTTTAAACAGCCTTGCAAGTTCATCCATACTTTTGTTCATAAAATGAGTGCCTCTGTCCGATAATAAATGTTCCGGCGGCCCGAAGTATGCTATAAACTTAACTGTTATCGCTCTTACCGTTTCTTCGGCTGTTGCTCTTTTCAGAGGTGCGAGTACTATAAATTTTGTTAGCCAGTCTTGTATATATAAAATATGTGTATACTGATTTGCTGAGGGTTTACTGATGGGCTCGTAGAAGTCTACAGAAATTTTTTCGAACGGTTTACTCCGTGTATCGGTGATGAGCATGGCTTGTTTCGTTTTAATTCGGACGAGTTTTTTCGTTTGGCATGCTGTGCATCCCAAGATGACTTGTCTCACATCCGGGCGCATGTTTCTCCAATAGTAGTCTTTGGCGATCCTGTTATTTGTCTTATTCATTCCCCTATGTCCACATATTGCCGCTTCGTGGTATTCTCTAATGGTTTTAAATCTTTGATCTGCTGATGGGATTACCAGAGTGTTCGTGTAGAGTACTGCTGCTAGTCTGATATCTTTGAATATTTCCTCAAAGGTATCGACAAAGTATCCCTACTGGTTCTTCTTTCTTCAAAATGCTGCTTTACATACATATGCATAATTTTTATTCTCCTTGTATTTATTGTTTTAGTTTCTCCTACGCTTTTTTCTTCGTTGTTCATGCATGTCAGATTAATGTATTCCCTCTCGTGCAGCGCATCTATGTTGCTGCTTGTTTGCTGTCTGTTCTCTCCCCGTTTTTCCGTATGCTTACTTGTATCCGCTGCACTTTCGGAAGTGTCTTGCTCCTTTTCTGAATGACTTTTGTCCTTCCCTCGCTTGCCTCTGTCCACTCTCTTGTCTAGTTCGGACCTATGCTTACGCTCCTTACTTCCTTCACTACTGCTACGGTTTTTTTGTGGGATCTCTACCCCTGACTCAAGTTCTGTATTTATCGCGCTAGAAACTTGTGTAAGAGGCGTATAATGTGCATTTTCACCTACGCCTTCTAGATGTAAATGGCCAAATTCACCGTCTGTCGTAGCAATGTAATGAGTGTAAATATAATTTCCATTGGTTAGTGCAAAATGTACACAAATATTTTTCTTAAATTCTTGAGAGAACACATAAGTACAAGCGCTGTTCCCATACATTGATTGTGACTCCAACATTTCCTTTGTTTGTTCTGGCTCTCTGCATTTTTGTAATAAATTAGAATTGCGCAGAATCGTCCGTAACTCAGTAGTTGAGAAGTCGAGTTCGTACAACCATATAAGGCTGTGAAACAAACAGTTTCTGGGTGGGTCGGATGGTATTTCCGATATTTTTGTCAGAGAACTACCAGGTTGTATGCATTTACAAGTTTTCCTTCGCGTTTCATCTTTTAAATATTCTAGCCATTTATCTGGGGGTGCAAATTTTTCTAGCTGCTCATCGCGCTCGTTTCGTACCGTGTTCTCATTTTTCTCTGACTGAGACATACTCCCCCCGTTATGTGTGTTTTCGTTTACTTCGTCTGTTGTGCGTAGCGCTGCTTTGTCTGTCGTTACTATCTCGCTAGGCTCCCACATATCTATCCTCATTCCTGGTCTGCCTTCTACATTTTGCTTTTTAATGTCGATCATAACTAGAGCCCGCAATTCATCAGACCTTCCCTCCAATAAATCATGTATAATCGGCTCTTCTTGTTTGTCTGTTGAAAATTCCTTCGCTTGTTTCGTGCTTCCTTCTTTTTCTCCTATAGGGGTAAACGGTACAGTTGTTTACCCCCTGATAGTGATTGACCGCCACATGCATTTTTAAATGGAGCCTTTACATATAGAAATACAAATTATACAGGGGTCAATCACTACCTTAAGGTGTCAATAACTGTACCGTTTACCCCTAGCAGTTCTTTGCTTTTCTGTAATTAACTCTTGATTTTTATTTGCAGCGCTAGGTAATGGTGTGTCACAATTCGCTATTATTGTTTCTTTTGACCGGTTCGTCGTCAGTCGCGAGGCTGAAAAACGTGTTTTGTGTCTGTGCAATGTGTCAAGTTGTCGTTTACTCGCTTTCCGTAATTTTTCTTTTTGTTTTAATATTGCTGGCATGCTTGTAGTGGTTATCCCTTTTCGAAAGCCTGGCTCTTTTTTAATGTAGCCTAATTTTCCGTCTGCTGACCCCTGTGAAATTAATCCTCCTTTCTCTGCAACTTGTCGCACTTCCCACTCGTTTCGATCCTTTATTGCTTGTGGCAGCGGCGAATTCTTTTCGTAGGACTCCTCTGATTCAGAGTCCGCATCGCCGTTTTCTTGAGCTTCTGTGCTCATATCTGAACCTTTTTCACCATTTTCGCCGCGATATCGTTTCTTTTTCTTTATTGTGACGTTCGAGTTTTCTGAATCGATACAATGGACTTTTATTTTCTTTGGCCTACCTTGAATTATCTTCCTAAGAGTTGCCCGTATTTTAAATATGCGCGCCGGAGGTCCATCGCTATCAGCCAGTTCTTCATTCTCTTGTTCGTCCGCCAGCTGGTATAGCTCTTGGCGAGGCCTTTCGGGATTCACTTCCCCCTCTTGTAGTACTGGGTTTCGTAATAATACGTCAGGTGGTCTGTTGTTGACGCCCGGGCGGTATTTAACTTTAAACTCATACCCTCTCAGTTCTGCCTTAAGTCTGTTAAAGCGAATGTCAGGTTTTTTAGACGAATGAAAGTGCTTAATCGGCTCGTGGTCTGTAACTACGGTAAACTTGCGTCCGTATAAATATGGTCTAAATTGCTCTTTTGCAAATACAGTTGCCAATAGTTCCTTGTCGTAGGTCGGGTAGCGGAGTTCGCTCCCTTTGAGACAGCGAGACGCGAACTCGCTTTGCGTGCTTTTAGAAGACTCGATATAGGCTGGGCAATTTGTGCATAATTATTGACAAATCGCATGTAGCACCCTACGAAACCTAAAAATTGTTTCACTTTCTTTACGTTTGTCGGTCGAGGGTAATTTTTAGCCGCTTCAAGTTTCTTTGGGTCAGTCATTATTTGTCCATTGCCTACAATGTGACCGAGCTTTTTCGCTTCTTTTTTCAAGAATTGATACTTTTTAGATTCAATCGTGAGGTTTGCAGCTGCCAGCCGTTTTAACAGTTTCGTGAATCGTCTCTCATGTTCCTGAAGGTAAGAGCAAAGACCATTATGTCATCAAGATACACTTCTATTTCATGGCCTTGTAATCATGCGAGTGCTAGTGCAATAGCCCTTAAAAATGTGTTTGGCGAGTCTTTGCATCCCATTGGCATTCTCTTGTATTGGTAGTGCCCGTCTGGACCTGAAAATGCTGTCTTATGCGCATCGTCTTCGTGTATTTCCACCTGGAAAAATTCCGACTTAAGATCCACTACCGTGATGTAACGTGTCGACGCTAGGTTCTCTAAGATATCACTCTGAAACGGTAGCGGGTAACATGAGCCTACCGTAACTTCGTTTAGTAGTCGAAAATCCATGACTACTCTCACCCTTTTTTTATTGTTTGGCCCCGGTTGTTTTGCCACTATCCAGGTGTTCGAGCTATATGGTGAGGTGGAGGGTTCAATTATCCCTTATTCAAACATTTTCTTTAATTCGATTTTGATCTGATCCCTTATCGCCGGTGGATATCTAAACCTTTTCGCCACGATGAGTTTGTCCAACGTCGTAATAATTCGATATTTTAATAGATGTGTTGCCTTGAGAGGTTCTCCATCAAGGCCAAATACGTAAGGGTTTGACTCGATCAGTCTTCTTATATGTTCTATTTCTTCATCGTTGCAACCGGCTGTGTCTACAAGTTGCATTATCTTGTCCACCTGTATTTGTTTCTCTAACTCCTTTTCGTTTTTCGAAAAATTTTCCGTTTTTTCTTTATCATAATTTTTTCCCTCATTAAATAACCTTATCACTGCTTCCCCTAAGCTTTCGACATTGTCCCCTTCAACGTCTTTTGAGTTATCCCGGTAAATTTCTTCGTAATCTAGCAGCTTATTTACTTCCGGAACAGGCACGTACTTTATCTCTTCACTCATATTAATACATTCTGCAACTATTTTCCCGTTAATATTTCTCGCTATAAAGTTCCCAAATATTATTAATTCCTTTATCTCTTGGAGGGGTATCCAGCCATATTCTGCCTCATTCTTGCTTTTTATTATTCGCGCATAATTTATTTGTCTAAGTATTTCGCAGGTATTTTGAAACACTCCGGCTTTAACAGTGGTATCTCTACATCATCTAATCTAATCATGTTCTCGGCGGCGCTTATCTGGCCCCGATATTGCTTAAAAGTATCCCACCCTATGATTCCTTCCACGTCAATAGGGAAGTCATGGGGGACAACATGTAATGTGCACTCCAGCCCTTGTAACTGAGCCTGTACTGTGCCCAAAGTTTTGCGTGCTCCATGAGTCGCGCCGATAATAGCCACTCGATACCTACTGTCTATTACAATGTCTGTGCTAAGAAAATTTTCCTTTACTTATAACCGAAATCTCTGCGCCTGTATCCGCATAAAAAGTCGCCTTTCCATTTTTTAATTGTGATCCTCGTAACTGGACCGATGATGGCATATGCCTTGTTCCCGAAAGTTTGATAGTTATTTTGGGAAGCTGCTGTGTTTCTTCGTCAGACTCTGATAGTTTGGGTTCGTTATTCTCTATATATGTGTCTGGCGCCTTTATCCGATTACTCTTTCTGCGGGCCCTCCTGCCTTTCCTCGTGCGTCTGCCCCCCTGTTGTGTAGGAGTGTCTTCGCACTCTGCAGTGTTGCATTCTATACTTCCCCGCATTGCGTAAGTACTCGGACTGTTGATGCACGATTCTGCCTCCACTATTTTTTGCTCCGCCTCTTGTAGCCTCTCTCTCACACCTTTTCTCTCGCCGTACACGCTTCTCTCCGTTTCTTTTTCTAATTCATGTTCAACGTTTGAGGATCATGCCGAACATCTTGCGAGTTTAAAGCTGCGGGTGCGTCTCTTTTATTGTCAGGACCGTATGCGCTGTTTTCTCGCTGCTGTGGGCCTCCATCCTGTGGTGGCCCGTTCCTAACTGGATCCCTGTTATAGCCGTTCCTGCTGTCTTGATTCTTATTGTTGTTTCCATAACGGTTAAATGTTTCCTCGTTGTTGTTATTATACGGGTCACCATAGCCGCGGTTGGAGTATTTATTACTGCCTGTGGGATTGTAGTTATTGTACCTGTTACTGTAATCATTCGTAGCATTATAATTGTTATTTCTATTGTTGTAATTGTTGTTTCTGTTATTGTGGTTGTTATTCTTGTTGTAATAGTTATTATTCTTGTTATAAGGCTCCATTGGGCCACTATTATAGCCCCTGTTATCATTATTATCATTATAATTGTGAGCATTATCATTTCCATTCCCGTAATTATAGGCGTTTCTGTTGGTATTGGTATTATCTACGGGTTGGTTATGCCCCTCGTTTCGCTGTCTCTCCTCCTCCACCATGTCTTGCTTACGCGAGCGGCAGTCTCTCGCATTGTGTCCCGATCTCTGACAATAGTTGCAATTTCCCTTTGGTTCTCTCCCGTTATCTCTTAGCGTTTTTCTGTCGTTTATCACCGCTAACAGTTTTCGGCATTCTTCGACTGAATGCCCGGTTTAGCCGCCGCAGTATCCATACACAGCGTTTTACGTTTGATGCTGCTGCTATTCCTTGTGTCCCATTGGTGATTTCTGTTGTTCTTTCTCCTATATTTGCCAGGTTTACTATTGGCCCCCATTCGGTTGTTGCTTTATTGTGTGCGGCAGTGTACGTACTGGTATCGCATGCCATAAGCTAAGATCGCATGCCGTAAGCTAAGATCGCTCTCTATTTTCAGCGACTTTATAATTGCTGCGCAGAGGGTCCTTGGGTTTAAACATGTAATTTTACATGTATATGTTGGGTGCAGGCCATATGTAAATTGTTTTACTGCCTCTGCCTCTGCACTTTCTTTCAGAACCTGCTTATGAATAGGGAGTAGGCTTAGATTACAATCATGCAGCATAGTCAGCCTATTATACAATCCTTGTACTCTGCCACCGTAATCCTATATCGATTTCCGGTTTTGCTGTCTAATTATCTTTAGCTGTGCCATCAGCGTGTCCGAATTATTTATGCTCCTATATCTCCTCGCAAGTTCCTGAAGAAATTCCTGAACTGTCATAAATTGAGCCAGTCTGGGCGTGAAATGTTCAGCCGCTTTTCCCTTTAGTCTGCTCGCAAGTGTGCCAAGAAAAAATAATTCATTTTCTGGGCCCACCCTTTCCGCAGTCATCCTTACCATCCTTTCGAATAGTGGTAGGTTGATTGGGTTTCCATCAAAGAACGGGATATTGCTTGCCATGTGACTGAGCGTGGGCAGAATGTTTAGCTGCGCGTTCTGCGGTCAGCGTAGGTGGTTATGGTTGTTCTCAGTCAAAAATTTATAGCTATTAATATGCCTATAATTTATAGCTATAATTATAGCCATAACTACCTTTAAAACAGCTATAATAATGTATTAAATTCAGCTATAAATATAGCTATAAACTACAGCTGTAAATTTTTCACAAATAATGAATAAAAATTAGTTTAAAATCAGATTTTTCCAACATATATCGATCAGTACAGATGGTATCATCTGTGTGATAACAGTAAAACTGAGGACTTGAAGTATTTTTGAATAAGTAGAAAAGAAAAACAAGAAATCATATACAATTTCAAGTTTTTTAAAAATTGTTTTTTTAATTGTATAATCCACTCGAAAAAAGACCCGCTTCTTTGTTCTTACATCCTGTGTTCACATCTGTGTCACAAGATATATCCCTGTAATCCCCATTTGTCGGTGACAAATTTCGGATGGTTTCTGTGACCACCTTGTGCGGGACCTCCACCTCCTTTGTCTTCTTTAGCTTTGTCCTAATCATTGAAAACAACCCCATTACTATAGCCTTAGTCTTTTCGTCTAGGGCGTCAAGTTTTTCACACAATTCTGGTTCGAGCTCCAATTCTAACATTTGTTTCGTTGTATTTTTTTTTTGCTGTCTTCTACTGGGCCCTGGCCTGCCCATGTCGGCTATAATATCATTACCCGGGCCTTCGTTATCGCCTTCCAGCTCGTTAATAAAGTCACCGAACTGAGTCATTTTTCTTTCTACTTCTTATATCTATATATGTGTCGTGCATCGTATTTCCTTTCTTGATTGTAATAAATCTTGTTTATTTTCCTAGCTGCAGGGCTGTATTTCATTACCTACGTGGTGGCTAAATAATAATTCGACGAATAGAAACGTAAGTAGCGAGATGAGACCGTAAAAGAGCGGCGTTCGTTTTTCACTTGACTTTTGCTTTTTATCGCTTTATTTTTGTTTGGTGGTAATTGGGAGGAACTATTCTTTTGGGGCTGTCTGTCGTTTATTTTTGTTAAAAAGATAATAATAATGAAGATAGTTATAAATTCCTCAGCCGATGTGGGTGTAAGTAATTAATTACGGATGTTCCCTGTGTCTGTACCAGGCGTACTAATAAAATCTCTTTGTTTCCCGTTTTTTATTCAAAAAATTGTCTAGTCAACTGTATATTTAAGTTTGTTATCCCACGTGATTTTTGTTTCGAGTCTCGAGAGAAAAACCACTAAAAAAAAGGGTAGCCAGCGAAATAATAAATATATATCGATGGTGGCATGTGCCCTGTTTTCGCGAGTTTTATAGTTTTCCTGGAAAGCTGCTCTATTTCTTCGTCACACTCTGAAAGCTTGGGTTCGTCATTCTCTATATATGTGTCCGGCGCCTTTATCCGATTACTCTTTCTGCGGGCCCTCCTGCCTTTCCTCGTAATGGCCAAATTCACCGTCTGTCGTAGCAATGTAATGAGTGTAAATATAATTTCCATTGGTTAGTGCAAAATGTACACAAATATTTTTCTTAAATTCTTGAGAGAACACATAAGTACAAGCGCTGTTCCCATACATTGATTGTGACTCCAACATTTCCTTTGTTTGTTCTGGCTCTCTGCATTTTTGTAATAAATTAGAATTGCGCAGAATCGTCCGTAACTCAGTAGTTGAGAAGTCGAGTTCGTACAACCATATAAGGCTGTGAAACAAACAGTTTCTGGGTGGGTCGGATGGTATTTCCGATATTTTTGTCAGAGAACTACCAGGTTGTATGCATTTACAAGTTTTCCTTCGCGTTTCATCTTTTAAATATTCTAGCCATTTATCTGGGGGTGCAAATTTTTCTAGCTGCTCATCGCGCTCGTTTCGTACCGTGTTCTCATTTTTCTCTGACTGAGACATACTCCCCCCGTTATGTGTGTTTTCGTTTACTTCGTCTGTTGTGCGTAGCGCTGCTTTGTCTGTCGTTACTATCTCGCTAGGCTCCCACATATCTATCCTCATTCCTGGTCTGCCTTCTACATTTTGCTTTTTAATGTCGATCATAACTAGAGCCCGCAATTCATCAGACCTTCCCTCCAATAAATCATGTATATTCGGCTCTTCTTGTTTGTCTGTTGAAAATTCCTTCGCTTGTTTCGTNTAAGTAGCATTAATAGTGTAACGTACGATATGCAGGGTGTTCCGAGTCTCGAGAAAAAAACCACTAAAAAAAAGGGTAGCCGGCGAAAAAATAAATATATATTGAAATTAAAAATTTTCCCCAACCCTATCTTTTCCTAATAAGTGCCTCGGGAGTAAGGGAAAAAAAAATTTACTACAAATGTACTTACGTGCACGTTGCTATGCACACCAATAGAAATAAAATTTTGGAGACCATTTCTCTCGCCTTTTGTCTGCTTTATCCCGTGATTATCAGCAATTAGTACCCTAGATAGTCCTACTGGCTTCCGGGCTGCTGTCACTCAAATCGTCATATTCTCGCGGCACTATGTGTGCTTCTCGGTGGAATTTTTTTTGTAACGCGTAAAATAAAAAATTCCGATTCTCACCAAACCCCACACTTAGCACCAAAACTGTTACGTGGGAATGATATCGGTGAGGAGGTGCGTCGTGGAATTGACCAACACTGATTATATCAAGAGCTTTATTCAAGATACCGAAATTAAAGGCAAAGTAGCGCGTGTGTTCCCCTCTAAGTCTCGTCGTGTACTCCCCTTGGTCTGTCCGATCTCCTTGGTTCGCCTGACCCCCTTGAACTGCCCGACTCGTTGATTGCCCGACTGCTGCTATTAGAGGCTCGCTGGGCCTCATATATTATTAGCTTGTTCCCCACCTGTCGATGCCTTCTTGATAAAGAGCCTTGCTGTTACTAGGGAGAGTCAGTATGGTATCCTTCGTATATCGTACGTTACAAAAGGTTGAATTTAATCAAATTAACCAACATATTTCGATAAACAGGGAAAAAGGACTTTTGCTTTTACGTGGTAAATATAAATGCTGACGAGGTCCATTGCATAAACATTCCATAAGCTTATTCATTGTTTTTTGACTGAGTAAGATACTACTACCTATGTCATGTATTTATACATATTTGATAACACAATAAATAAACTTTTTAGGGATTAAAAAAAAGCGTACCATAGCAATACTTCAATGGTGGTTTGGTAATGCGTTAGCAAATTCTACACAAAATAATATAATACATTTTACATTTAATAATATTTGCCAAAATTAATGTATAGTTATTGAAGCAGTGCACTTGAGATTACAATTTTGTTGTAATATTTCAAGAAGGATAAGAGGTACGCAACAGAAAACGCAACCCGTTAAAGGAAGCAAAAAATCGAAAGAATTTTTTCTTATATTTGTTAAAGTATGAGTTAAAAAGTAGTTGCATGACTAAAGGGATCAAATAGAAAATTTAACGAAATTAAATGACAAACTTAAATAGTTTTACTTTATATTAAAAGTAGCTAAGGCGAGGCTGATAGGGTATCATAAAGTATTAGGGTGTTGAAGTTGGGTTGAAAATTATACCTCATGAAATAACGGATAAACTATTGTAGTTTTAACTGACATTAAGAGGAGGGGGTAGGGAAAGCCAAGAGGGCACTATAAAATAAAGGGGGATCGGATGTGTATGGACGGGGGTCCGAAATAACGTCAGTCCACTTCAATTTTGTAGAAAAACCATGAATGTTTATTCCAGTGATGTTTATCCCTAGTGTTTATCAGTAAGATAGCTGACCATAACTCAGGCAATACACCGATTAGTTGTAAGAGTTAGTCACCCCACACCACATCCCACTCTTCTTCCTTCTTATATATATATATATACCTACCTCCTGGTCTGTGAATTTACAACTTTATAAATTTCGAAAAAAATTTTTCCGTGAAACATTTTTGAGCAAGGCTTGGTGTAAACATTTTTTAAATATATTTTTAAAAAAACTTTATTTTTATCGGATGGATACAAAATTCTATCTACACAAGAAAGTAAAACGTGAGTTTTCTCAATAATTACGTACATATTGTTATTTAGAGTTAAAAAATAAGACATTTTTGCTCAGTACCGAGCCAAGCTAAACCAAACCAGATATCAGGATCAAATCTATATAGTAATCAAATCATTTTTTCGTGCTACTGATGACTCATAAATTTACTTTTTTGTTATACATTTTTTTTTTTTTTAATACTATTGTTAATTAATGAGATGTTATTCAAAGTTCAAACCACTATTCATAAATTTAACAAAATTTGTTGCAATTAGTTTAAGATATATTTACAGACACGTCATACTTCCATAATTGCAATATTCCTAAATTTTAAATAGCCTGAGAGTACTAATCAGTAGTGTAAGGGGAGCTTTTAAATATGTTAGAAAAATAAATCTTGAAAAATTATATTTTTACTGTCAGCATGCATGTGTTTTTCATACCCTATAAACCTTTGGGTAACATGCAGGCACACGTTTTTTATGCCTACATTGTGATTTGTTGATGATTGTTTTTTTTTCCAGTTTTTTGCATTTTATTTATATTTTACAAGTTGACTAAGACAGAAACTATCACAGAATCACATCGTTACAGCATTGATTGCTTCTTTGCTTGCCTGTATGTAAATTAGGCTAGTATATTTAATTTTATGTATAAATTATTAGTTTTACATGTACAATAATTTTTCACATTGATATTTATTGCATCGACCCTTCTTTTTTAATGTAAGCATTTATTTAGTAATAGTACAGCCTATTAATAGTACGTATATGTTAGCAAATAAATTAAACTGTGCAAACATTTTAGTGTTGCGTGGGTACATATTTGAAAATTTTGTTTTCAAATAATTTGATTATTAGCTTTGAAATAAATTTTAGAGGCACGCAATTTTTTCGCATGACTTATAAAAAAATGTATCTTTCAGGATATAGCAGTTCTGCAAGATAGTAACTTCGTAGGAATCACTATATCTAAGATATTTCATGAACCTTCAACAAACAGTAAATAACAGCAGATTAATTAGAAATAGACTTTTTCAAAAATATGCATCAATATTTTTTAAGTTATACCTACATCTAATTAATTCGAATTTGTTTATCACGCTTCGAGTATTATATTATTATAAGAATATAATCGAGTATTATTATAAGAAAAATAATGGTCTTTTAATAGATAATTTGTAATAGTTATTTGCAATTCCTTATACAGTACATTATGCACCTGGGCCAAAAAAGTAAGGAAACTCTTTGATCGTCTGTGTATTGTCGATACACGGACGGATGATCTGAGGCTTCTTTACTTTCAGCCGTGGTGAGTATACAATTTTTCGTGCCTCAGCGGCTAGCAAGTGAATATATCCCCGGGATATGTCCGCTCCGCAGACGGAAATATTTACTTTTCAGGCCACTGGTATATACAAATAATTGTACTCGTAAATTCATTTAACACATTTTTCAAATAGAATTAGTATTAAAAAATTTACACCTATCCCTACGCGCACGCACACACATACACATACGTGTACGCGCGCAAATTTGATAAAGTCAATGAACAATTAAAAAAAAAAAATAAATGAAATCTCAAGAAGCACTAAGTGTTAGGATGGATGTCTCATTACCATAAACGTTAATTCCAACTCAGTGTCCCTTCTTATACGCAAACTCATTTCCGGCGAGATTGCACAGCAAGTAGACATACATGACACAAGTGAGAATGAAGCGCTTGATGTGAACAATATTGTGCACAATGACGAGCCGAATAAGCTCGACGTAGACACTCTGGTTTTGTCGTCATATGTGCTCGATTGGCAGAGCTGCAGTGGCATCGCTATTGATCACCTGAAGCGGTACCGAGAACATCTCCTCCCAGGGTGGACGAATCGAATTTATCACGGTCTCGGCTGCGCCAGGCGACACGAAGCTTAAGCACCAGATCGCCTCAGCACCCGCTACTTCGTCCAGAAAACTGAGAGTCAGTTTGGACCCATTAAAGTTCTGCTGACAGTAAACAATCAATCAGAATTAACTTTAGGGGATGACATACAACGTACCGTAGTTAAATCTTACCACTTCGATCAAATTACTCATGGCCTGCTCGGAAGCTATGGTCGGTAGTTTGTCACTGTTATCCGATAAGAGCCAATCGATCTTGTCCTGAGTGACGATCAAATTATTTTGAGTAACGATCAAACTGGATACTTTGAGCTTGACAGTGTCGATTGATAATGTAAGAACGGCCGACGAAAAGAGCGCTAGCAGGCGCACAGAGTCGTTTTCCCTGTGGCTCTTGGAAGACTTTAAAATGTCCTTCATGGAAGTATTACAATTCTGTGGTACTATGAATTCGACCTCACAGCTGGCGGGTAGCGGAGAATCTGTCAGATAGAACAAAAAATTCGACGTCCTCTGAAAATCTTGAAGAATGCATACGACTAGATTGTTGTTGACGCCCTCCCCGGGCTTATTGGGATGCTGTAGCTCGACTAGCACGCCTTGTTTAAATGGCAGTGGGGCAAAGCATCTTAGTCGGTCTATCGTCCAGCTAGCTTCCTTGTGCAGCCAGCGTTGCGGATCTTCTCTGGTTCGTCAAATAAAAGTAAGGTGTAAGTCGTCATTTTCGATATATTTTTATAAAATACATTAATCTATGTGGTCGTATTTATGCATACTCACCCTTCAGGTCCAGTTATTTTTAAAATGTACACTTTAGCAGTCGACATGACCAAGCATCCCGGAAACGTGTTCATGGAGATGCGAGTCAAGATGTCAGCCTAAAAGTAAGTAGTATGTGGATAACTTTTTTTTTTCCCCCCAGACCAAATTGTACCAGTAAGATAAGAACTAACGCGCAACAAGAGAACAAGATCTTCGTTTTCGTGCTCAAAGACGTTCAGTATGATGTGGAGCTTGATTCTGTGGTCCACGTTACTAAAGTCCGTGTAAGAGTACTGTATACTGCTGCTGATGAACTCGGAGCTCTCCTCGGACTTTGAGGTCGCATCCTTAACCGTGCCAATTTTCATGCTCTGAAGCAGCTCTGTGGTATTAAAATTTCGAATGAGCGGTGCACAACGACGGTCTAAGAATAATAGTAAATAACATGAGTACACTCACCACCTAGCATTGTGGTGAGATTCGTCATGGGAGCAAAGCTGCTCTCCAACTCGGCCAGAGTCTCAGGTTTGATGGTTTCTGCATCGCTGTCGGTGCCGCCTCTGCTGTTGAACATTTCACTCTTATCGGATAACTTATTAGCGGCTGTTTTTTCATAAGCGGTACACACACTGTCAGTCAATGAACCTGCGAATGGACGGTAGTAGATTTTTTTTTTCTTTTAATCAGGAGGCGTATCAAATATGATTTTTTTTTTTTAGTATACTGTTAAGATCTGGTTAGAAAATCTCACATTGGATTGATCAAAGCATTCAATTGTGTTTAGATTTTCGAGCCAGACAAAAAGAATAGACGGCACAGGAAGGGATATAAATAACCTGATGAGCTACTTTCGGTCAGTCCCGCCATAACAAGATTGGTATCTGGTATTGTTACTAATGCTGGTGCTATGGCGACTTTCCTCTCCTCAGATGAGCGCTTTCTGCGTGGAGTTATCGACCTAATCGATGGAAATGTTAAAATTCATGAAAGTCGTGGCATTATTATTATAGCAAGTCAATTGTAATAACAATGACATCGAGATTATACGATTTTATTTTATTAGCAACATTAATGGTTGGCAAAACTTTAGAACTCACGAAAATCCGAATTAAATACGTAGCTGCTGACAGAGTGCTGTACCTATATGTATACGAGCACTGCTGTAGATATATGTATACGCGGGAGAGCTATCATCAGCTGCGTATTTTATTTCAGATTTCCGTGATATACATAGCTCTAGAGTATAAAAAAGTGCACCAGGAGCTGCTTCCTGATGAAAATATAGTTTAGAAAAACGCACGGGCCTCATTGTCATCAAAAATTTAAACACGGAGGAAAAATAGCCTCCGAGTCCTATGCTGCGCATGCATATGCGTTGACTCTTCCGCGCCATGTTGAATTTATTACCCCCCCTAGTGGCCCATATTACATCCCAATAGGCAGGGATTAGTGGATTCGATGCTTCGGCCGGGATAGCCGGCTTAACCGGGGAAGAGAGAACATCCTGAAATACGTATAGTCTTCTCCGGAAACGGGCTACACAGTGACGAGCAGATCTGATTCACTATTGGTGAAGAGAGCATAGAGATATTGGAATAGAGCACGCCCGGGGCCAAATTTTTCGATACGTAGAGTGAGAGAGAAGGCTGCCAGTGAGTCCCCGTGTGTCTTTGTCTAGTAGCCATGAACACTGATAGTGAGCAGTTCCGCATGCTTTGGTTAGACAAAGATGCAAGGGGACTCACTGGCAGCCTTCTCTCTCACTCCACGTATCGCACCCTCTTATTGGGATTCCAAAAAGTCATGTGACTCTCGCGGTATATATAGTCACTTGGGGGAATAATAACACAGGCCTTATAGGTGTAATTCTATTTTTATTTTTTTTACACGTTCAACGATTGTAATACGATAAAAGCCTTTCAATAACATATTTTTGAGGAGATGACAATACTTTAACTATTTTTTTTTAACTCAATTAGTCTTTTGCAGCTCCAAACTTTTCTTTGAAAGTGCGACAACGCACATTTAACCTTATTAAAATCCTGCTTGTTTTTCTATAGGTATATAGTCGAGAACGGGAGAACTTTGTATAGGTTAAATGTGCGTTGTCGCACTTTCAAAGAAAAGTTTGGAGCTGCAAAAGACTAATTGAGTTAGAAAAAAATAGTTTAAGTATTGTCATCTCCTCAAAAATATGTTATCAAAAGGCTTTTGTCGTATTATAATCGTTGAACGTGTAAAAAAAATAAAAATAGAATTGCACCCATAAGGCCCGTGTTATTTTTCCCTCAAGTGACTATATATATCGCGAGAGTCACGTGACCTTTTGGAATCCCAATAGTAAACTAGACCTCTGGCGTGCTCCATTTATATATCTCTATGGCAGAGAGTATTAGCTTAACTGGTAAGATGTTCTACCGGAGGTATTTCCACTGTACCCATGGTATGACAGGTATGATATCAGTTATGAGATTAGTAAATACGGAAGCCCGTACAGCTCACCTCTCACTGAGTGGCAAGTGGTGCTCTCTGCTTCTCACACAGTTGGAGGTAGCAGCAGAGAGTTGAATATCACCGTTTTGAGATCTTGCGTGTTTTTATTTATAAAAAAGGCTTACGCGTTAGCATGAGCATGAATCTATAGCCTATGAAATTTTTTATAAATTGTTTATAAATCAATACAGTTGATTCTCCGCATGATTTTCTTCGACTACCTCTTTTCACAGCTCACCTTTAATACAGTGCCCAATATGTTGAAGTAATTGTTGCAACAAATTAAAAATTGACGATTTCCTGTCTGTTCAGTAAAGTAGAGTTATTTAATTTTGTTTACATGTATAAAAATTGTTTATGTTAACAGTTTTCAAAGAGATTGGAACCCCCGTCCTCTTGCTCACTGTGCAAGCTCCTTACCTACTCTGCTATGAGCAAGCCCGACAATAGAAAACCGATTACATAACTTTATCTTACAGTTCGTAACATATTTCTAGTACAAATTTTTATTTACTTTTAGTTTAATTATACCTCAAATGAATAATTAATTTATTTCATAAAATATATATTTTGGTACCCGTTTTTTTTAAAAATTTGGAAATCAGTTTATCTCGGCAGAGTAGCTTTTATATATATTAATAAACATTTATTCACTTATCATAAATTTGTTTCTTTTAAAATAAGTTGATAATTGTTTATACAATTTTTCACATTTTATCATAATTTTCATATTTAAAAAAAAAATTTTTCTTATATGGATCAGCTTACGCTTTTACGCATACTTGACTCCTTCTTTCTTGTGTTATTAAACAAATCAAAAAATATATATAGATCTATTTGAAAATGAAACAGGTTTACCTTAAGGGGGCTCCTACGACTACTGCTGCGGTCAAAGACAAACAAAAAATAAAGTTTTGTTTTTCAATAAACAAATGTGTCTGAAAATCATTATGATATTTTTAATAACGTATGAAGTGGGAAAAATGATATTTATGTGTGTAGTTTAACTTTGTACGAAAAATTAATTATTGTTTTGACCAGTCTAGTGCATACGAGGGTACACCACCAGACCAGACCACCTGTGTTGGTGTAGTATAGCGATGTAATATATAGGTATATGGTATATATATGTCGTGAACAAGTACGTCTGCTACCCACGTGACCTCCTGACCTCCCGGACACTATTTATTTATTTCCATCACAAATATCTCGCTAAAATTGTCCTTTATCCACAATTTTTAATACAGCATATTACAGAGGAAGACTTCATCTACAAAACGCATATATTCAGTCTGCTAGGACATTTAATTTAGGTTTATTATAAACGAAAACAAATTGTTTTTCACGCTGCCCCATAGGAACACGTGCTAATAGTTACAACTTTGAGCTCGGATTTCTCAAAATTTTGACCCATTCGAAATATAATTTAGACCACCATTAAATTCAGTAGACTTTTATTTACAAGAAATAATATATCTCTGTTTGGGGACTTTCGCGAAGGAGCCCCCTTAAAGTAATCTTTTATAAAAGAAAAAAAACTGGGGGTTTATACAGATCATATAAATGTAATTTTAAGTGATTTTTCCATAAGGTTACATGTTAAATTGCAAATTTTTAAAATTAAACATGTGGGTACAGTTGAATAATCTGCAATTTTTTTTGGGGAATTTCTTATAGTTTTTTTTAGTATTCTTTTGATGCTTGAATAATATCTGTCAAAAAATCTATGTGTGATGAACTTGAAGGGACATTGTTTATATTGTATAGTGCCATAATATATTGTTTATAATGTTTCAGTTATTAAATATTAAAATATTTATTGAAACCACATCCAACTAACGTAGGTATACTCATTCCAACGAAAATTGCGCCACCTTTGTACACAGCATATCGTTTCATGGAAGGTATATTTATATTTATAATTATATTATCTGCCATGTAATTTTAACAAGTATAACTTCTTACTTGGGTACGCAAGCACCCACTGTCCACTGGTTTTTTCAGTTACAGTCCATATAATATTTGCTGTTCATACGTTTAACTTCAAGCTAATGATTAAATATTAATCTTTAGTTCCTCTAAAAAAGAAACGCAAAGAAACCAAAACAGTGGTTTTCGACTCACAGTCGCAACTATAGTACCAACTGTGTGAGAGGTTGGAACCAGTACCACCTCTCACACAGTAACAGGTTGGAGGGTATTAAGGTAAAGTACCCTATATTCGGACAAAAGTGTTGTTCGGACCTATATCCGGACAGCAGCGATAATTACATAATTTTCTAATAATTTCTGAATGAAAAAATTTATTTGTAATCTACAGTATCAAATTGATTTAAGATAGTTACAACATTTGTCGAATTAATTTGATAATTCATTGAAAGAAATGTTTTTTCTTGCAAATCGAGGTTTTTTGTGTTTGGCTGCTGTCCGGAAATTAGATACTACGGTTCAAACTGTACCCCATATTCGGACACACATAATCCAGCAATTCACTAGCTTACAAGTGCAAAGAAATGGTATACTATGTAGTAAAATACAATAATAATTTGTTTTTTGCATTTGTTTAACAAATGAAAGCTATTAAAGTAAAATATAAATGTATATAAAGATCTGCCATAACCTCATTTTCTCAATGTTCACCACTGTCCGGATTATGGTCCCTACGTCGTAACGGGACCTATATTTGGACTATTTAGAAATGCATTGTCCGAATATAGGGGTTTCGAGACTGAATCTTTATAATTATTTTAAACAATGATCACACGGTCACAAAGAACTCTTTTTTTCAAGTGACAGAAAAGTTTACTTTATTATCTATACGTCAACCGTCTTTTTCGCAAAAACAGCAAATTTCTTTGTGAATTTAGAAATAGTGGATTACCTAAAATTATGTGTCCGAATAGAGGGTACTTTACCTTACCTCTCACACAGTGAGAGGTGGGCTACACAAAGCGATAGTCACAGGGAATCATGCGGAGAACCAACTGTATTGATTAACAAATAATTTTATTAGCTATAGATTCATGCTTATGCTAACGCATAACTCTTTTTTGTAAATAAAAACACGCCAGATCTCAAAACAGCGATATTCTACTCTCTGCTAGCTCCAACTGTGTGGAGATAGAGAGCACCACATGATACTCAGTGAGAGCCTGAGATAAGTGAGAGGTGAGCTATGCGGGCTTCCGTAAATAGGTGCGGCAACACCCCCACACATAGGTGGTGAGGGGGTGGCCCTGGTGACGAGACCAATAGGCTGTCGCGGTAACCCTGTAAATAAAAGAAAAGAAAAATACTACTGTATTGTTAGGCACGACCAATGAATGCGGGGAGGCCTCTATTTTGTCAAGTAAAAACAGGCAACCACTTAAAAATCGTCTATTTTTAATATAAAACAAATTTTGAAGTATGAGGGTGATCTAAATCGGTCACATAGTACACGTGAGGACGTACATATCAAGTTTTTCGACTAATTTAAATAATTATCATCCATATAGGCTCAAATTTTGGCGGTAGTTTTTGGTTGGATCTCTTACCTAATGGTTTACATTCAAATAAGTTTCATCAAAAGGAAAAATTTTGACAGCATTTTTAAATAAGAAAACAAGTTTTTCCGAGATAACTCAACTTAAGAATATTTTTTCACGTACATTTTACACGTCCGCATTCAAAGAGAGTTGTAGATCTCGTTAAAGTACAACTTTTTTGTACTTTACTTTTTGCTCTAGATCGCAATGCAGACGCTCCATAATAAAAAATAGATACAAAAACACCGAAAAAAACCTTTTTGGCTCACGAAAAACAGAAATTCAAATTCTACAATAAAATTTTCAATACAAAATTTGTAGAGCTTAGTAGAGTTTAGTAAAATGAAACTTTTTTGTGAAAATTTTTTTTCTGTTAAGTGCCTCCTCAACGATTTAATTGTCAAAAATCGTTTCAAAATTGCCAAAAAAATCGTTTTATGTCATCTAATTTTTTTACATCACGTTTTAAGACAAAACGTTTGGTATAAAAGTTATAGATTTTCTAAAGATACACTTGTTTGCATTGAACGATTTTATCTGTAGTGTTTTTACTATACAGTAAAAAACATAAAACGTTGTAAAATGGCTGAAAAAGCATTTTGTAGCACGTAAGTTAGTTATTCTTAATTTAAAGTTAGCATATTGATATTAAAACTCAGTTGAATGTGACGACATAAAATCAAAATTGAATTCTGATTTTTAAATAACTCTATATCTGCTCCAGCACATCGTAGATTGATCGTGCCTCACATGCAAGACGAAATGTTTTGCATTAATTTAGCCGCTTGTTCATGATGTGTAAGCTTATAAGAGATATGTGGAATGATAATCAATTATTAGCAGCTAACATGATAGAAAAATCATGCTTTAATGATTTGAGTTTTCATGCAAAAGTATATAATCAAATTTATTTTGAGAAATTAAAGTATAAAATAAATTTAACTTACTTGGAACCATCATCAAGTACTTCGATACTACTCTGACTGGGATTACTAAGGATTTCAATGTCACTTTCATACTTCTTAGCCACTGTTCTAGTCGAAGGTGTTGACTCTCGAGACTCTTCAAGGCTTGTTGCTGAACCTGCATTCAAAACACAATAAAATTATACGTTTGAAGATGATTAGATGAGCCAGTAAAAGTTGAACGCAGAGGCGGATAATTTTTGGCATTATAGGCGGCAATGCTGCGCCACCCATATGTGAGAAAATGAAAATTATACTTTTCAAAAGTAGAAAGTAGATTAGGATAATACCTAATAGAAGTTTTACATGTAACAATACAAATCACAATTTATTTTAGCTACTTACGTTTATACATTTCATGTTTGAAAATTGATTTATTAAATTATCAAAGTCGAAGTTTAGGTTTCGTAAAAGGTAATTTTCAATGAATGTAGTGCAAGTTAATTTAATCACTCTCGATAATTTATAAAAATCAATAGTTAATTTAAAATCAGTTTTAAAAAATTTAATTGTAATAGTATCGTATAGGTGTAAACATGTAGTAGTTGACTTTGTTCAAAGTATTTTGTTTTTCTTTATTGTACAACAGAATTTACAGTGATTTTGAATGCTGTGAGTTAGATTTTCTCAAGCTAGAATCAATCTGTGTGTTAAAGATTGTTTATTATTGCAAGGGGGCATTCTTTATGGCCTAGAAATTTATAAAATACAATTTTTATTCCTATTATATGTTTTACTTTTTCTCAAAATAGTTAATAAAAATACATTAAATTCGACAAGTTGAAATTCAAAGAGTCGGCGCGAAGTATATAATGTGCTCTGTCAAGTGCGCAAGAAGCTAGATAAGATATGCGCAATGAACATCGGCGAATATGTGTGGGTGTATTCGGAAATGATGTTTCGATCAACTCTTAGGTTGGTATCTACCCCTACCTCTACTTAACTAACCGAGCGTGTGTTCAGTCACTGTAAACACCATTTAGTTAATCAGCTGACTTTGAAACAAGTTTTAGACGCAGACGATGTAGTACAAAAGATATTAAATTTCATTATTTATTTTAAGGTAGTGTTTTATTAAACAGATAATACTACAGTAGAAGTTCTACTCCAAAACTTGCTCCAAAATCAGCTGATCAACTGAACGGTGTTTACAGTGCCTGAACATACGCTCGGTTAGTTAAGTAGAGGTAGAGGTAGATACCAACCTAAGAGCTGACCAAAACATCATTTCCGAATACACCCTATGATCGATAGTGCACAGAGAGATAGCGCAGATTACGGCGAAAAATTATCTGCAAGTTGGCTATAAAAGGCACTGACGCGCGAGGAAACACGTTCCTCCTCCAGCAAACCCGGGACGTGGAGATCCACTGCCTATTACCCAGACCTGGAGCTCTCCCGTGCACCGATACTTGCCGGTACTAACCAGAGATTAACCGCGATGAGCACGAGCCAAGAGAGAGAGCAACCACGTAGTAGAGATACTAGGGATAGTGATGGCGCTTCTTGGGCGAAATACTTGGGTAGATTACTAGAGCTCCAGTACCCCAAGACCCCGAGGACAACCTAGCCCTACGTGATTCTTTCAAGATAGGCACAGAGCCCAGGACTAACAGTCCGTGGCTGTACTAATCATCTGCCCTAGTCCTAAGTGTATACGTCGCAGAGAAATTGTGCGTGAAAATTTAAAAGTCCTTTAAAATATAAGAAATTTGGCAAAATTTTCAAGTTAAAAATATAATTCATTTTGTATTCAAGCGCAAAATTCAACTCATCTCGAAGTGATTCACATCCTTTGAAATAAAATAGAAACTTTTTGGTTGTAAATTAAAATATTGCGTTAATTATTAAAATCAATATAAGTGAAAAGTCTAGAGATTGAAAATATAATTTCCTTATTAAAATAAAAGTGAATAAATACAAGAAAGAGAATAATTTATTGTACTTGTTTATTTAAACCTATCCCTTCATAGGTGATTGCGAGTATATTACTTAAAGTTTATTTGAGAATTTAATTATTAAGGATTTTGTTATTTAATTTACAATTTAATTGGAAATTTTCATTGTTTTGTCTATTTATAAGTTTACGAGTCGATAAGAAATTGAGTTGCATAAAATAGAAGTAAGTTTTACGTAGAAGAATTTTATTTTTGCCCAAAGAGATATAAATAAATTTACTTTGAATAAGAGAGAATTAACAAAGGAAAAATCAATCATATTTTTCTTCATGGAATTAGCAACCCGAGCGATTTCGCTCAATAGATTTGTTCAAGCCCCTTATGGTTCGGTTTGGTTCTCTTAAAAAAATTTACCTTTATATATACATAACTAGTTCTGTTTGGTTCGCTATATATAGGTATACTTTGCTAAGAGAACTGGACTGAACCAAAAGGGGCTTGAACGAACCTTTTTACACTGGGCAACGAACCCGCCCTCCAACATATAATTAATGATATTGATTTTGTGTTGGTTACTAATCTTAGAGTTTCCCCAGCACGGATAAAATTCTTAGCCGTTCCTTAACTACCGCCAACTAGTCGGGGTTACAGTCAAAGAAAGGGAGGTCGTATTAAGTTTGGCCGGATACACGGCATCCTTATGAGAGAAGCTGGTGTGTTTTTTTATCGCAGATTGTCAGAATCTGATTTAAGTGAATCAGAAATAGATTGTGAAAGAGAAGATTCAAGTGACGAAGATCAAGAACCTTCTCCAAGTTACAAACAAACTAAAAGAGCACGTTTCAACGACGATGACCACATCTCTGCACTACAAAACCAAATCAACGTCCTCTCAAACCTAATTTTCTCAGAAGCCCAATCACATCAAGATCAACAGCAACCATCATCATCTAGTTCTATTCAGAATCTTTTACATAAACCATCAAATAAAACTCTGTATTTGGACCAACTCACAACCAACATTGAAGAAAAACGAAACATACGACCGACACACAAGGATCGTCTTGAGGCATTAAAAACCCTTCAACGTTTTGATTCTTCAGAGTGGAAAGAGGTGAGATGCATTCCCTCACTCAAAAATTTTGTAGCTTTTCCGGGTTTTACGGAACTAAACATTATTGAAGAACTCTGCTATTTTACAAGACAAAAGATCTCTTTGCTCCCTCAGGAACAGTCCTAGCAGGATTAACAAATGCTGTTTTAAATCAACAAGATGTTCTAAAAAATAGCCTTCAAAAGATTATTGAATGGGCTTTTATGAGTCCTACTGATCTAAATCCTGACTCTCTATTCAATCTCCGATCAGACACGTTCGGTGCAACTTCTGAATTATCAAAAAATCTTGAACAAATAATACATACTATTTGTGGAAAAAGATCAGAATGTATTTAAATAAGAAGTCGCATTCTTATAGATCTTCCAAACAAAAATATTTAAACAGCACTGCGAAAAATTCCTCTAAGCAAAGAATATCTTTTTTTTAAAGATCGTTTATGTTTCATTATTCAATCATTAGGGGGCTCCCAAACTTGGCTTAACACACCATCCTACCTCAATAAAAAACTTTACCAGGAAAAATATTTCAAGACTCAAAAAAATATCAACCATCATACTTATTCATCTCATTCTAACAAATCTTCTACTTAAAATCATCATCATCGACAATTTAATAACAAATCAAAATCTCCTCAAAAAAAAGAAGAATCCAAATCAAAATTACACCGATTTTTTTGTAAAAAAAACCACAAAAATGATCTAAAAAACCAGAGCTTTTCAGGGGGTGAATTGATTCATTTCAAAAACAGATGAAAATCAATGGGTGCCCCAAAACTCATTCTAAAGATCATTTCAGGTACAAGAATTTCACTAATTTCAAAACCACCTGTAATATCAAACTTGATAGTTTCAAATTTTAAAACAAATGTCTCTCAAGAAATGAAAAATCAAATTCAAATAATGAAAGATCAAAAACTCCAATTTATCCAAATTCAAGTTTTATCTCAAAAATGTTTCTGAAAACGAAAAGTTCTGGGAAAATCAGACCTATATTTGATCTAAGAGGATTAGACGCTTATGTAAAAACAAAAAAATTTCACCTTATCTTTCTACAAGACGGAGACTAGATGACGAAAATAGATTTAACTCAAGCCTACTTTCACATTCCAATAGCAGAGTCTCACCGCAACCTTCTCCCTCTTATCTACGACGAGGAACTTCTTCAGATGACGAGCGTCCCATTTGGCCTCTCTTCTGCACCTTACACCTTCACGACAGTGACGAATTGGGTTGTAGAAATCCTTCGGTCAAAAAGTGTAAGAGTGAAAGTCTACATAGACGATTTTCTCTTGGCCTTTCAAAACAGAGACAAGTTAACAGAACAAACGACAGAAACTGTCAATCTTCTGTCTTATCTTGGATGGAAAAAAAAAAACTTGAAAATGCATCCTAGATCCACGTCAAGAAATAGACTTCCTTACTCTGATCTGGAACACCCAAAAAGGCCTTATAAGTCTACCAGATACAAAAGCAGTGAAAATAGCTCACTCAATGTCAGATATACTTTCAAAAAACAGCTGTACTCTGAAACAATTACAAATTATCTTAGGACACCTGAATTTTACAAGTTTCGTAATGCACAGGGGCATACTTTATTGTCATCATCTTCAACGGTTTCTGAGGCGATTCAAATACCACAGACAACGTCAAAAATTAATAATTCCTCCTTCAGTAAAGAGCGAACTGAATTGGTGGCAACAGTTGACAACCCAAACTACTCCGTTGCACAAAAAACCAATATCTCATTTTCTCATAACAGATACTTCAGACAAAGGATGGGAAGCCCAGTTGAACAGCTGTCACTTATCAGGATCATGAAAAAAAAAACTCAGAGCAATTGGCATTGCAACAAAAAAGTTATGTTTACGGTTTATGCTGCAATAAATCAATCAACCCTCAACTTGCAGAATGCTCACACACTTTTACAAACCGACAACCGTACACTAGTATCCTATATCAACAAAGAAGAAGGCACTCATTTAGTGGAACTTCTGGACCTAACATATCAAGTACTTCAAATAACAGATCAAATGAAGATTATTCTAACAGCTGCATATCTTCCAGGCAAATACAACGGAATAGCAGATAACCTCTCACGGAAGAAATAACTACCAGAATGGTATCTTCTTCCAAGAGCCACGAGCGAAATATTCAAGAATTGGGGAAAATCAGTGATCGACCTTTTTACTTCAAAAAGATCAGCAATAGTGGATCTCTACGTCTCAATAGACTATACAGATCATCAAGCAGTTTTCATATATGCATTCAATCGTCCTTGGAACTACAGTCTAGCATGGATTTTTCCTGCCCCCAACTTGATTCCAAAAGTACCCAATAATCTCAACAAATGCAACAACCAGTTCGTGATAATAACACCCACATAGAACCAAACCTTCTGGCTAACCGATCTTATCAACAGAAGCAAATATCCACTCATTACAATACTGAGTCTAGACAAGAATCTGATAGACTTATCTACAGACACTCCTCCCAGTCAAGTAGAGAAGCTTACACTGCAAGCATGGATGATTGGATGTGGAGAGACTTAACAAATGACTAGACTGAAGAAAAAAAAAATCTATTGAAAAAAAACGGGCGTAAGTCTACTTTACTAACTTATCGAACTCCAATTAAAAGATGGATTAACTGCTGTGAAAGTAACAACAATAACCCTGTTTCTTATCAGATGAATGACTTAGCAAGATTTCTAGCAAAACTATTTATCAAAGAAAAATGACCCTATAATACAATTCTTCTACACAAATCTGCAATTTCAACTTTTTCTATGACTACTTCGTCAACAAATCATACTTCATCAGATTTTCTAATTCATCAAATCCTTAAAGGTATTTTAAACTCTAAACCCCGAGAAATTAAATCAAACATTTGGGATGCAAAAGTTTTATTTGACTGGCTTGCTATTTCTCCAAAAAATATAACATTATTCGAAATTTCAAGATAAACTGCAGCAATCTTTTTATTAGCATCAGGAAGAAGAATTCATGATTTGACCCTTTTGAAATACTCTCAAGACTATTTTACCGACTCAAAAGACGAAATAATCTTATGGCCATCCTTTGGCTGTAAGACTGATCGGTCATCTTTCAGACAATCTGGCTGGAAATTTTCCAAACATGAAAACAAATGGCTCTGCCCCGTTACTCTAACCAGAATGTTACTCAAATTGTCTGTGTTAGGTGAGAGGTGATGCTTAAACACACATGAGCGAACGCGAAGAGTACGTACGTAGGTCAGAGAAGTATGAACGGGTCAGAAGTGCGACCATGTAAAGCGAGCGAGTAGCGAGCAGTCCGCGTGTAACTGCCAACTAGCGCACACATGTACTCCTTTCATTTAATCCTTAATACAAATATACAACAAATGGCGACGAGGATGGGATTTTGTTAAGTGTGCGAGATCTCGAGTAAAGTGTGGTCGCAGCACGAAGTGCAGAAATAGTGCGGTTAACATTCTGTGGTATGCCATGGCGCCTTTGGGCAACACGGTCTGTCATTTCATTTCAATTTTTTCTTTCGGTGTAATTGAATTTGAAGTTCCTCGTTTTTTGTAAGCCAAAACGACTACAACGGGACAATCTACGATACCTACAAATACGACTACAACTGCTATTACGTACATGCAGTCTCCATCATTACACGTGGAGCCTTTCGTCCCAGGAACTTCAAAATGGTGCAGATGGCTACAGAGATTGGAAGGAGTTTTCTCAATCATGAAGCTGACACCGGAAGAAAGGGTTCCGCACTTATTACATTACATAGGTAAAACCGCATTCAATAATTTGTGCAACAATATTTGAGCGGAAAATCCTTGTGAAAAATCACACGACACTCTGAAAGAAAAGTTAAAGGAATTATACACACCAGCAGTACTTGAGATCGCAGAAAATTTTTAATTTACAAGCATAAGGCAGTTACCAGGAGAAGATACACAAAGCTACGCAAATACTCTTACAAAGATGAGTCTTACATGCAATTTCGGAAGTTTTCAAGAAACCGCTTTACGAAACCAGTTTGTTTACGGTATTTTAAACTGCCGGATTCAAGGCCGACTTTTAGAAACAAAAGAGGTAACCTTTACAAAGGCTTGACAAATAGCATTAGCAATGGAACTTTCCGAAAAGGAAGCAAATACGTTACGTCAAAATATGGTACAAGTTAATTACACTAACACAAGTACACGTAACTACAAGCAACGTAGATCACAACTAAATTCGAGTCAAAGTCATGACTCAAAGGGCAAAAAAGTTTACACTCGCAACAACAACACTACAAGTCGTGATTCAAATTCGAAGAATTTCAAATGTTATCGGTGCGGCTCCGATCATAAAGCCAATACGTGTAAGTTACCCGTGACAATCAAGTGCAATTTCTGTAGTAAACAAGGGCATTTAGCAAAGGTATGCTTCAAGAAAAGAAATTCGCTACATGCAATGGAAGAAGAAGAGACAGCAGTAGATACAGATTGCATAGAAGTACTAGGCGTCGAAACAGAAGACGGACAAGAAAAATTTTAAAGCACTCTCGGTCAACGGAAAACAAGTCAACTTCGAAGTCGACACGGGAGTAGCCGTTACGCTCATGGGAAGAGAGCTTGCAAAACAACTTTTTCCAGGAACACCGGTGCTAGGAATAGATCTACAGCTGATTACGTACTGTCAACGAAAAGTAAATGTTATAGGGTACATTACAGTAGTTTTTAAGTGTGAAAATTTTCATAATACAGGAAAATTATACATTACAAATATCGAACGATTGCCACTGATGGGGCGTGAATGGATTAAAAAAATTATTAGAGCAAACGGAACAAATTCCTTATTCGATTAAATTTTACAAGTAAATATTTAAGAAGCGCAAAAAAATACGTTAATTGAAAAATTATTAAATAAATACAAAAAAGTACAAAAAGATTACGAACGAAAATACAAGCGCAATATACGATATTCAAGCGTCATTGATACTAAAAGATGACGTTGAACCTGTTTTTCTTAAGCCCAGAGCTTTACCGTTCAAATTGATACCTTTAGTAGATAAAGAATTAGACTTACTTATTAAAGAAGGAGTTTTAGAAAAAGTTGACACTTCAGATTTTGCAACTCCTATTGTACCTGTACTTAAGAAAAATAACCAAGCAAGAATTTGTTGAGATTATAGCGTTACAATAAATCCACAATTAAAAATAAATACCCGCTACCTACAGTAGAAGAACTTTTCTCAGAAATAGTAGGTTGTACTGCGTTTGCAAAATTAGACTTCAAATTAGCTTATTTACAAATACAAGTCGATGATAAGAGTGCTAACTTATTAACGATTAATACACATCGGAGACTATTTAAATGTAATCCACTAATGTACGGTGTAGCCCCAGCACCAGCAATTTAGCAAGAAAAAATGGAAAACATACTTCGCGGTATTAAAGGCGTTAAAGTTTTTCTAGACGATATTCGAATAGCAGCTAAAGATTTTACAGAGTTCATGTTAAGGTTAGAAGAAGTTTTTAAAGTACTGGATGAATACAATATAAAAATAAATCGAGAAAAATGTGAATTTTTTGCTGCAAGAATATACTACTACGGTTAAGTAATAGATAAAAACGGATTACACAAAGATACACAAAAATTAGAAGTGATAGAAAAAATGAAAAGACTAACAAATATTTCAGAATTACAAGCTTTCGTTGGATTAGTTAATTATTACGGTAGATTAATTTTAGAATCTTTGTATGACTTTATTACCTTTGTGTACTTTTAGGTACACAATAATACATTACTAGGCTAGTGCGCGAGGAAGGCGATTGACGCACGCGTGTCAGTTCGCGCAATAGCGCTAGCGAGTGTGCGAAAACACGCGTTTAGAGAACATAGAATATACTCTTCTTGCATAGAAAACCAGATTGGCCGTTTTCGCGGCAGCAGTATTTTCTCTTTATATTTTAGTTATGCCTCCCATAGGGCAGGCAGCGTTAGTGTCGGGGGGCAACCGGGTAACTTACCCATAGATGCCGATAACTTTTGAAAAATCAGTGAAAAGTCATATGTATATAAAAAATAAATGAGTGATTAAATTTCAGGAGTTAGCGCGTGGAGCGCGCAGGGTCGCAGCCTCCTAGTAACACTGATTTTTGATGCGAAACTACTGAAAAACACGTGTAAACTACAATTAATTAAGAAAATATTGATTATGAAACTATTAAAAAAAGTTTTACATTTATTTTTCTCAACATGCATATCAAAAGCTTATGCAGGGGCACCTCACCAAATTCCACACAATCTCCTAGCAGATCTGTATAGTCGTTAATTTAGAGGTACAACTTTTGTTTTCGAACCCAAAGTTTTTGGGTTCAATGCACTTCTTCCAGCTTTTTTTTTTAATTACTTCTGTATTTTCTTATGAAGCGTACAAAAAATTTTTATATCATTTTTGTATCCAATATTACTTAAATAATACATGTATTGAATATGTTGTATTTATTTTTTATCGAAAAGAAAGTAAAACTGTTTATGGCACATTTTAACACAAATTAATGTACATTGCAAAATTCAAGACTCTTAAATATAGACATGAGCTCGCAAAAAATGAATACATAGTATAATATTCCTGTAAATTTAAGGAGGCTTGGGCGTTTGGTGTCGTATCTATTGAGGGGCCCCTGTGGGGTACTTGTCATACAAATGATTCTTTGTAATATTTTTTTTATAATCATTTTGATTATACACATGTGTGAACAAAATAGCAATAATACGCGGAAAAGTCATTGGGAAAATCGATATTAAAAAATTTATTAGTTTTCCCGAGGTACCTTGTGTAAAGATGACGGCCCTGCCACGATAAAGCTGACAACACTGTACTCTCTTGCTCTCATCTGCTATTATATACCTATACTTGTGTTAGACTTAAATTTTCATGCTTGTATGTTTATGAATGTACAGCGCATGCGCACTTACAGTACCTGAACAAAACAATTCTCATGTTCGATGTTTTCCTCGCTATTTTCTCAAAATTTAACGTGTTGATCCTATTCTTTTTTTTAAATAATAGATTCTTTATACTTTCAAGTACATGTACCAATTTAATGTGTGGGCCCACAGCTTTTTATTG
>NW_019379695.1:368643-382657 GCF_000648655.2 Copidosoma floridanum
ACTATACAGATCTGCTAGGAGATTTTGTGGAATTTGGTGAGGTGCCCCTGCATAAGCTTTTGATATGCATGTTGAGAAAAATTAATGTAAAACTTTTTTTTATAGTTTCATTATCGAAATTTCCTTAATTAATTGTAGTTTAGACGTATTTTTTAGTAGTTTCGCAGAAAAAATCAGTAATATATTGGATATTAATAAACAGGCATTTTGCCGTGCTGCTCAGAAGGTAACAGTTATCGGCATCTATGGGTAAGTTACCCGGTTGTTCCCCGACACTAACACTGCCTTCCTTATGGGGGGCATAACTAAAATATAAAAAGAAGACACTGTGGATTCGAAAACGGCCGATCTGGCCTTCTACGCAAGAAGAGTACTTATATTATATATTCTCTGACGCGTGTGTCAATCACCTAACCTCTCGCACATGTGGAGTATACAACTTTTCGACACATCGTGCGCAGGAAATGAAATTATGAGCCATCTAATGTGGCTCAGCTTGGCGTGTCGAAAAATAAATTTACGTGGTCAAACCGCCAGGAAAAGGCATTTCTCGAAACAAAGAAAGCTTTTACTAGTGAACAATGTTTAACGTATTATGACCCAAATTTACCTCTCGTACTGGCAACGGATGCGAGCCCATATGGTGTCGGGGCAGTGTTATCGCATCGTTTCACTGATGGGACCGAAAGGCCAATACAATACATTTCACAAACGTTGAATACAACACAGAGAAAATATAGTCAGATAGATAAAGAAGCGCATGCTATAATTTATGCTGTAAAAAATTTTATTAATACCTCTGCAGGAATAAATTTCCATTAATTACGGATCACAGACCAGTTACATGAATTTTTGTAAAAAAAAAAAAAAATTGACACGTTACAGTGCTATGAGAATGCAGCATTACGCAATATTTCTACATGGTTTTGAATACGTTATTGAGTACAAGAAATCGGAGAATAATGACATCGCACACGAACTATCTAGACTACCTGTAATTACCACGGAAGAAAACATCGACACCATCGATTTATTCTGTATAAATACGTTTGAGACTTTATCGGTCGACGCAAATACCATACTATAAACAGTGCATAAAGATCGCGAATTACAATATGTAATATCTGCATTAAAAAATGGAAAAACTCTTACGGCAAAAAAAACATGGTGTATCGATCCGTGTGAATTTACTTTAGAATAGAGGGTACTGACGCGAAACCATCAAGTGGTAATACCAAAATAATTACGAAATACGATTTTACAAGAATTACATAACGGTCATTTCGGAATAGTCAAAATGAAAGATCCAGCTCGAGAGCATTGCTGGTGGCCGAACACAAGTAACGATCTAGAAAGAATTGCAAAAGACTGCTTACAATGCCAAAGATACAAAAATAATCCGCTCAAAGCAGATATACATGTTTGGGAACCAGCAAACCTGATCGGGTTTTGATCGGGTCCACATAGATTTTGCCGGACCATTTCTTGGAAAATATTTTTTCATTTTAGTAAATGCGTTTTCGAAGTGGCCAGAAGAGTATATCGACGGCTCGGTAAAAGACAGAGCCAACTCAGATAATTGGTGAAAAACGAGCCAACTCGAAATTTGGGTTGAAAAAGCAGTCAACTCAGATTTGGCTTGAAAAAGGAGCCAACTCAGGTTCGGGTTGAAGAAGCAGCCAACTCGGGAGTAATTTTTTTTTATCAAGTTTTGTCGTGGTAGCACTGAAATTCACAATGTAGGTATACATATGTAAACGAACAAAGATTTTTCATTGATCCAATGGTTCAGAAAAATAATTTATGTTATTGTAATAGAGCGTACTACACGTATTAAATTATGTACTTTACAAGTCTGCTGCGATTAGACGTAATTCTATGATCAGACTATGGACGTAAATCATTTTAAATGTTCTTCAAAAAATTTTTTAATATTTTTTTATTTTCAAACGTCGTGTTCAATAAAAAAAAACTAATGTTAACTATACAAATGATTTTTTTTTGTAAAATGTAGCATGAACAGTTATTGTAATCTTTAATTTTTCTCTACTAGTTAGTATTGATAACTCTACTTAATATAGAATCAAATTCTCATTCTCTATATAGATTCGCAACCGTAGAAATCTTTTGCATGCTAGAAATGTTTGTGAAAAAATTTTTTTCTCATTTACCATCTTATTGCGTTCTCTATTAATCATAAAATTCGATCTCATACAGACCTGTATCAGACTAGTTTTTAAAATATATTTAGTATACTTATGTAAAAACTTACTATGCATGAGTTGCTTAACTTTCTTTGGTTGCACTATATAAATTCTGTTACGTTTAACTTACTTATAATTAGAATTTTTTAATGAATGCATAAGCTTTCTTGTCTTTTTCTGCGTATATGGTGTCTCGAATCTTCTGTTTGAATTTTGCAACCTTTAAATATCGTCTTTCGATTATTAAATACAAGAGTTATTTTTCTTTCAATAGTTAAGTTAGTTGCATTTTGTATGGGATTTATTTAAACGCAATCAATATACAACTATCTTTCCATTACACTACATATCGTACGTAACAATCCCATTCCAATGGAAGAAACTGCTACCTTCTCGTTGGTTTCCATGGAATAATTTCAATATAGGGGAAAAATAGTTTATTAAACAGTTTTGTCTCATATTTTTAATGGTTGTACTGAAGTATCACCTTAAAACTTATATTGACATTAATGCAGAGCAGAAAATTTTTTTACGTTTCATTAAAAAATAAAGTAGTAAGTAAAAAAAATTAAAAAACGTTGGACGAAGAGCATTGAATCCAAGAACTTTGGGTTTGAAAGCAAAAGTTCTACCTCAGAACCAATGACTATATAGATCTGCTAGGAGATTTTTTGGAATTTGGTAAGGTGCCCCTGCATAAGCTTTTAATATGCAAGTTGAGAAAAATAAATGTAAAACTTTTTTTTATAGTTTCATTATCGAAATTTCCTTAATTAATTGTAGTTTAGACGTATTTTTTAGTAGTTTCGCAGAAAAAATCAGTAATATATTGGATATTAATAAACAGGCATTTTGCCGTGCTGCTCAGAAGGTAACAGTTATCGGCATCTATGGGTAAGTTACCCGGTTGTTCCCCGACACTAACACTGCCTTCCTTATGGGGGGCATAACTAAAATATAAAAAGAAGACACTGTGGATTCGAAAACGGCCGATCTGGCCTTCTACGCAAGAAGAGTACTTATATTATATATTCTCTGACGCGTGTGTCAATCACCTAACCTCTCGCACATGTGGAGTATACAACTTTTCGACACATCGTGCGCAGGAAATGAAATTATGAGCCATCTAATGTGGCTCAGCTTGGCGTGTCGAAAAATAAATTTACGTGGTCAAACCGCCAGGAAAAGGCATTTCTCGAAACAAAGAAAGCTTTTACTAGTGAACAATGTTTAACGTATTATGACCCAAATTTACCTCTCGTACTGGCAACGGATGCGAGCCCATATGGTGTCGGGGCAGTGTTATCGCATCGTTTCACTGATGGGACCGAAAGGCCAATACAATACATTTCACAAACGTTGAATACAACACAGAGAAAATATAGTCAGATAGATAAAGAAGCGCATGCTATAATTTATGCTGTAAAAAATTTTATTAATACCTCTGCAGGAATAAATTTCCATTAATTACGGATCACAGACCAGTTACATGAATTTTTGTAAAAAAAAAAAAAAATTGACACGTTACAGTGCTATGAGAATGCAGCATTACGCAATATTTCTACATGGTTTTGAATACGTTATTGAGTACAAGAAATCGGAGAATAATGACATCGCACACGAACTATCTAGACTACCTGTAATTACCACGGAAGAAAACATCGACACCATCGATTTATTCTGTATAAATACGTTTGAGACTTTATCGGTCGACGCAAATACCATACTATAAACAGTGCATAAAGATCGCGAATTACAATATGTAATATCTGCATTAAAAAATGGAAAAACTCTTACGGCAAAAAAAACATGGTGTATCGATCCGTGTGAATTTACTTTAGAATAGAGGGTACTGACGCGAAACCATCAAGTGGTAATACCAAAATAATTACGAAATACGATTTTACAAGAATTACATAACGGTCATTTCGGAATAGTCAAAATGAAAGATCCAGCTCGAGAGCATTGCTGGTGGCCGAACACAAGTAACGATCTAGAAAGAATTGCAAAAGACTGCTTACAATGCCAAAGATACAAAAATAATCCGCTCAAAGCAGATATACATGTTTGGGAACCAGCAAACCTGATCGGGTTTTGATCGGGTCCACATAGATTTTGCCGGACCATTTCTTGGAAAATATTTTTTCATTTTAGTAAATGCGTTTTCGAAGTGGCCAGAAGAGTATATCGACGGCTCGGTAAAAGACAGAGCCAACTCAGATAATTGGTGAAAAACGAGCCAACTCGAAATTTGGGTTGAAAAAGCAGTCAACTCAGATTTGGCTTGAAAAAGGAGCCAACTCAGGTTCGGGTTGAAGAAGCAGCCAACTCGGGAGTAATTTTTTTTTATCAAGTTTTGTCGTGGTAGCACTGAAATTCACAATGTAGGTATACATATGTAAACGAACAAAGATTTTTCATTGATCCAATGGTTCAGAAAAATAATTTATGTTATTGTAATAGAGCGTACTACACGTATTAAATTATGTACTTTACAAGTCTGCTGCGATTAGACGTAATTCTATGATCAGACTATGGACGTAAATCATTTTAAATGTTCTTCAAAAAATTTTTAAATACTTTTTTATTTTCAAACGTCGTGTTAAATAAAAAAAACTTGTGTTAACTATACAAATATTTTTTTTTTGGGAACTGTAGCATGAACAGTTATTGTAATCTTTAATTTTTCTCTACTATTAATACACTAAATGTATGTCAATGCGGCGCGCTATTTCATAATATTTTCATAAAAACTGTGATATTTTTGTGGGATGACACCACTCTCGCACATATCTCTAAGATCTTTTTATTTCATTATTGAATTGAATTTTTGTATTGTATGCTTTGTTTAGTGCATGATTTACAAGTGTGTGTGAATTCAGAGACGTAGTTTGGAATCGTTCATCAAAATCGTATGTAAAGTAAATTGTAGAATCTGGAGTAATTTTAATTTCTCTTACTTGCAATACTTTTGCTTTACATTTTTTATGTTTGTTTTAGATGTTTAGCACGATATGATTTGAACAATTTTGAAAATAAAATAAAGGATGACCGTGGTATTCTTAAATCGGATTTGAGAGGCATACACAAGAACAGATAAAAAAAATAACGTATAAAAAGCACATATTTCAATAAGTATAGTACACTCTATTACAATAACATAAATTATTTTTCTGAACCATTGGATTAATGGAAAATCTTTGTTCGTTTATTTAGGTATACCTATATTGTGAATTTCAGTGCTACCACGACAAAACTTCATGAAAAAAAATTACTCCCGAGTTGGCTGCTTCTTCAACCCGAACCTGAGTTGGCTCCTTTTTCAAGCCAAATCTGAGTTGACTGCTTTTTCAACCCAAATTTCGAGTTGGCTCCTTTTTCACCAATTATCTGAGTTGGTTCTGTCTTTTACTGAGGCGTCGATATCGTAAACGATATATTAAGTGAATCGACAATTACTATTTGTACAGAAATTTTTGGACGATTTGGAATTCCTAAGATTTTAGTATTTGATAATGGTAGGACTTTTACTTCCACAACGTTCCAGGAATTTCTTAAGAGTAATGGTATTGTACATGAAAGAACTCCGTTTCACCCAGCGACGAACGGTTAAGCCGAAAGATACGTGCAAACAATAAAATTAGCATTAAGAAAATTACAGCGTAGATTTGCGATTGATTTTGGCACAATATCGCTAAATGCCCCATGCAATTACAGGGGTTCCACCAACAGAATTAATGCTCGGTAGAAAAATAAGATGTAGGTTAGATTTAATTAAACCGAGTGAGAATTACAAAAAGAGCAGAATTTAATGACAATAAAAAATACAGAGAAATTAAAGTAGGAAATAGCGTAGCGGCAAAGAAGTACAGAGAAAAAGAAAAATGGATTTTCGGTAAAAAGTGCATCGAACAGGTTAATTACATTATGAAATTAAATTACAATTTTAATCCGGAGGAAGAGATGGCAATGACGCGTATAGAACCTAAAGCAATAACGAATAATCTTAACACTTAAAGGTCTTCAGAGTCAACCTCCTTGATAAGCAGTAATGTCTCTACAGAGTCAGGAAAAGACAGGAGTCCACCTATTAGACGAGCCACAGGACGGGGAAAAAGACTAAAGAAAAAGATACGCCGCAAAAAAATAATGATTATTCCACGAATGACGAAGAATTCCATGCACCAAGAATAATTCGCGTAAATCCGGTAAGAGAACGGAAAATTTCAACCAGTTTAAAAGATTACATTACACATTAAACACTACTTATCTGATACGAAGGTAGGAATTTTTCGTCGGGGGGAAGTGTTAGGTGAGAGTCGATGCTTACACACACATGAACGAACGCGAAGAGTAGTACATGTGTGTGGGTCTATGTACGTAGTAGGGCTAGGGCATAGAAGTGTGAAGTTCACGCTGTGAACGGGTCGTATGTCGTAAGTCGTAAGACTGGGATAATGTTGTGTGGTGTGGTGGCGTTGTGTGGTGTATAGGGGACCGGAAGTACGTCATCATGGGTGAATCGAAGTGGGAAAATGAAAGCAAAATCCACTTAGAAGTGTGAAGTTCACGCTGTGAACGGGTCGTAAGTCGTAAGTCGTAAGACTGGGATAATGTTGTGTGGTGTATAGGGGACCGGAAGTACGTCATCATGGGTGAATCGAAGTGGGAAAATGAAAGCAAAATCCACTTCCGTTACACTTTTTCTCAAGGTCACCAATCTGAAATCGTTGATCTACTCCGTAGCGCAGAACGCGCCTATGTAGAAGCATAACTTAAAAAAAAAAAAAAAAATTTGTTTTTCTAATTGTGCCTTTTTTTTCTGTACTTACGTCGTCTTTCAATAAATATTGTAACTATACCTAAGTGTAATATATTTATCATAATGTAAAACACATCATTAAATTAATTGCATATGTGTATAAAGTGCTATGAAAATCGTTTATCCCTCAGAGCTGCGATAAATAAACAGTGACGAGGTTATTGTATGTTAAATTTAGCAACACACTCGTTTTGAAATCTTTACCGTTTCTAATGTGAAAACTATGTTCTATAAACTAAAACATTAAGAGACATAAGAAGAGTATTGGTTGTGTATTTGAACGTGTTGGTAGTGTGAGCTTTTTTTTTGTTTGATGGAGCGGGTAGGGAAAATCTTCATAGACACTCCAGCTAATCCCGTGGTACTTAGTGTCGGATTCACACGGTGTGCCTAGGTCGTAAGTCGTAAGCTAGCGAACAGTCCGCGTTTAACTGCCAACTATAGCGCACACATGTATTTAGGAGTACTGTGTAGGATATCAGTTCTGTAACATAGCCATGAGAGGTTAGGTGCTTAGAGATATATATGTGCTATAGGGGCAACTCGGCAACGCCGTTGGCGCGCATGAATAGTAAGTCAGTATAGTATTGGCGCTCCTCTCATGCATACCTTTATGTAAAGTTTGGCTCATTAAAGTATGTCATGATTACTAAATAAATGTCGTTTCTTTTAATATAATGTATCAACCCGATACATTACATTGGCGCAGTCGTTAGTTAAACACACGGCGTGTTTTTTTTCTTTGTTACTTTTCACGTGATTTTGTTGTGTGAGGCACGTGGCGAGACGCGTGGCCAAGGTGGCCAAAAACAGTGCACTAAGCAACAATGGATACGCTTAAGGAGAAGCTTAAAGAAGCGCATGAAAGGATTCAACTGCAACAAGAATTCATCGATCAGAGGAAGGAGGCCGAAGAGAAACTGAAAACAAAAACTAGTCAATTAGAAGATCAACTGCGTAACACGCAATTACTAAGTTCAGGGAGCATTACGCATTGGGATCAAATCACTTCAACTAATGTTAAATTCTACAACGCCATTGGTACCTTGGCAGAATACAGGGTAGGAGATGATTGGAATCTTTACCAAGAAAGGTTGAATGGATATTTTTTGGCCAACGAGGTTCAGGAGAATCGCAAAGTAGTTTTACTGATTACCTTAGTAGGGCAAGAGGCGTACAAAACACTGAAGGACTTATGTGATCCGGTACTTCCGTCCAGTAAATCGTACGAAGAGATGTGTAAAATTTCCGCATCGCGATTTGCACCTCGCGTTTCTGTTTACAAAAAAAGAACCGAGTTCTTTGAATTGAAGCAAGCTGAGAGCGAGTCTATTAGTCAGTGGTACGCTAGAGTGAAGAACAAAGCGAGCACATGTAAATATGGCGCTCAGCTAGAAAGCATGGTCAAAGAAAAATTCATTACAGGTTTAAAAAAGGGAAGAATACTAGACCGTATTTTTGAAGAAGATGAGAATAAGTCGATGGCCGACATTCTCGACTTAGCAAAAAAGAAAGAGGCGTCGTTAGCGCAGAATGAAAATTCAAATATTTACAAAGTCGCGACAAAAGTCTATAAGAAAGGCGATAAGAAAAATGCGCAAAACAAAAAATCTAGAGACTCTCGCGGTGAGGGGTCATCCCAAGGCAATAAGGTATGTAACCGCTGTGGTGTGACCCAACATGATTTTGCGGACTGTAAATACAAGACGTACAAGTGTAAATCATGTGGTAAAATTGGTCACTTAGCGAAGGTATGTAGGAGTAAGATAAGTGACACGTCACAAGTCAAGTTCGTAACGGAAGACGAGCATGCAGACATGTTCAATGTTGAGTCATCTTCCGTTCCGGGAGAGCCTATCATTGTAGAGATCAAGGTAAACGGTGTTGTATGCAAGGCTGAATTGGACACCGGTGCCCGGAGGTCGATTATGCCCGAGGCGCTCTACAAAGAAAAATTCAGTCATTGCAAACTAGAAGATGCTAGGACAACGCTTTGATTTTATGATGGTAGAGTGTCAATCCCTGTTGGTCAGTTCAGTGCAAGGTAGCACAATTGTTTTCAAAAACTGGTGTAGGCTGTTAATCGGAAGAGATCTATTAAATCCGCTGGGATTTTTACCAACACAAGTCAACCAAGTAGATGTTGACAATCAACTACAAAGCATTCTAAAGGAGTATGCACCTTCAGGGACTGCATAAGTTAGCAGTTGGACGATCTGGAAGCGGCTGGTGTCATCGAATCTGTTGAAAACAGTCCATGGGGAACACCACTAGTACCCATACTAAAGGAAAATGGTGACATAAGACTATGTGCGGACTACAAGGTTGCACTAAACAAGCATCTTCAAGCATCCATTGCCAAGAATACAAGAGATTTTTGCAGCTGTCAGTGGGGGAAAACTGTTTACTAAGTTGGATCTGGCGAGAGCATACAATCAACTGGAAGTGTCTGATGAGACTAAAAGGAAATTGGCTTGGAGCACACATAAAGGAATCTACCTAGTCAAAAGGCTTCCATTTGGGGTAAAGTCAGCTAGTGCTATTTTTCAGAAAGAAATAGAGAAAGTTTTGCAGGGAGCAAAAGGTTCCTTTGTGTTTGTGGACGATATCGTAGTGACTGGTGCAAATAATGAAGACCACATAAAAAATCTTAGGGAAGTGCTATGAAGATTAAAAGAGGCAGGACTAAAGTTGAACTTGCCTAAATGTGAATTTTTTCAGAAGCAGATCACGTATCTAGGTCATGTAATCAATGCAAATGGCCTACAATCTGATCCAAAAAAAATTGCAGCCATGTTAGAATTGCCAAGGCCAAAAGACCTGGCCAGTCTAAGGACTTTTATTGGAATGATTGGCTACCACGCCAGATTTATTCCAAACATCTCATCTGTTTTAGCACCAATATACAAAATTATTTAAAAGGATGCGTTTAACTGGACCAAAGAAGAAGAGGACGCGTTTGTGAAAGTGAAGCAAGAACTTGCTTCAGAAACAGTGTTGACTCACTTTGATCCTAAGTTACCAATCAAGTTAATGTGTGATGCGTCTAATTCTGGAGTTGGTGCAGTGTTATTACATGTGATGCCTGATGATACGGCAAAACCAGTGGCATATGCTTTTAGGCTATTGAAAGGATCAGAAAAGAATTATTCAGTGGTGCACAGAGAAGCTCTCGCTATTTATTGGTCAGTTCAGAAATTCTATCAGTATTTGATGGGGAACAGGTTCATTTTGTGTACAGATCACAAGCCATTAGTTTCCATTTTTGGAGAAAAAAAAGGCATACCTCAAATGGCAGCTGGGAGACTTCAGAGATGGGCTTAGTTTCTTAGTGGTTTTAATTATGAAATCCAGTACATAAAAGGTGTAAAAAATCATACAGCAGATGGTTTATCAAGGTTTTCCAGGTCAGAGGCTGATCAAGTGTCATCGTTTAGTGAAGACTACTTCAATTTTATCTCTGCTAACTATTTGCCAGTTAAAGCTGAAAAGCTGGTTATGGAAACACGCAGAGATCCAGTGCTTAGCGCAGAGTTTCGGTACACCAGAGATGGCTGGCCGATCAAGTTTGATGACCAACTCAAGTCGTATGCAGTTAGAAAGGATGAAATTAGCATTGACAACAACTTGATTATGTGTGGCTACAGAGTAATAATACCACAAAAGATCAGGGAGCAGTTGTTGGTTGAGATACATGGCACCCACATGGGTATTGTCAAGATGAAGACCATTGCAAGGCAATATTTTTTTTGGCCAAATATGGACAAGGACATTGAAAACTTTGGCAGATCTTGCAAAATTTATCAATCCTCATCAAACATGCAAAAAAAAGCGACGTTAATCAAGTTTAAGGAAGAGGACAATCCCATGGACAGAGTGCATATTGATTATAATCAATATGCACTGATTATAATCAATATGCACCGGTATACCTGGGACCCATAAACGGAAAAATGTATTTGCTGGCAATTGATGCGTTTTCAAGGTGGCCAGAAGTTTATGAGATGCATGTAAACAAAACCGGAAGTGCTCACTCCATTGAGAAGTTGAGGGAGTTCTTTGCAAGGTTTGGGCTACCTAAAGTCATAATATCGGACAATGGACCACAGTTCACGTCTGAGCAGTTCCATTTGTTCTGTGTCAACAATGGTATAACGCACCGTACATCAGCTCCATATCACCCTGCGACAAATGGACTTGCTGAGAATGCAGTAGGGGCATTCAAGAAAGCTCTCAGTAAGGCTATGAAGGATCAAACAGGAAACATAACCAGTACAAACACAGCTATTCAAAGGTATTTGTTCCATTATAGAAATACTCCACATGCCTGTACAGGAGTGTCACCAGCTAAAAGAATGCTCGGACAAAGTCTCAGAAATCGGTTAAGCATGATGTGTGGTGACAACACATCCAAGTCTACAGAAAGCCAAATACGTCATTTTCATGGCAACAGAGAACTAAGTTTGGATGAAGGTGACAAGGTACACGCCAGGGATTATAGGAATCCGGCTAAACCAACTTGGATGCCAGCAACAATTCAGAAAAAACTAGGTAAGTGCACATATCTGTGTGCTCCGGATGACTATCAAGAAGTTTCTTGGAAAAGGCACACCGACCAACTGATCAAACTTAACCAATCAGCTATAATTCAGGAAGATGTTCGACGTACTGGAGAGGGACTCAAAAGATGTGGCAGGAATCAAGAAGGGGAAGGCAAGGCAGAAGTCATTGAAGCTTCTGGATCATCGGATCAGTGCCAAAGTGTTAGTGAATTGGGTAAGTGTGTGTTGTAGGTCGACTTGAGTTGGAAAAAGAAAGTGATCGTAGTGATAAAGCTATGAATACGCAAAAGAAAAGCAATTGTAAAGATTTATCATTAAATGTAAACAGTAGACCGCAAAGACAAATCAAAACTCCTGTAAGATTAGATTTATAATTATATGTATGAACAAATCCAGATCTTAAGTGTATATAATTTTGATACTCAATATGTTATGTAAAAGAATATTTTTATGTTTTAATTTACATGCAACTTGGGCAGGGAGGAGTGTAGGATATCAGTTCTGTAACATAGCCATGTAAGGTTAGGTGCTTAGAGATATATATGTGCTATACACGGAAAGACCTTTTTCATTGAAAATCCCCTACTACATTCAGTTACGAGTTTTTAATAGCTTGGTAAGACTTTTTCCCGTACCAGGTCCGTCTAAAACCTACGCTCGAAAATGTTGGACATGTGAAGTCTTCTTCTACTGGCAAATAAGATTATATTAATGCTAGGTACGGTATTTTCTTTCTATTGTCTCACTAAAAATCCTCTACCACATGAAGTTATGTGTTTGTCATAGCTTGGTAAGGATTTTTCCCGTACCAGGTCTACTTAAAACCTACACTCAAATACGTTAGTATTAGGTTATGTTATTTTACTGTTAGGTATACTGTATATTTACTCTCCAAGTATATATATCAGTGTCAGATTTTAAGAGGCTTACTATACACACACACGTATGCGCTCGCGCGCGCGCGCGCGTGTGTGTGTGTGTGTGTGCGCACGTATGTATGCATTTAAAAATATATAATAAGTACTGCTCTGCGCACTATAGTACGTCCTATACACTGACTGGGTGCATCTACTTTTCACGGCTACTGATGGTAAGGAAAAAAACCGTACCACCACCAATAAATAGTCGTACTGATGTCCTAAAATCAGTATACTCAGTAGATAATTTAAGATCACTAAAGGTGAGACTAAAAATTTCTGTGTAAGTAAGCAATAAATATAACGTTGGTCTAGTACTTCTTGTGATCAAATATTGAAGTAGGGGATTTTAAATGAAAAAGGTCTTTCCGTGTAGAGGCAACTCGGCATCTCGGCAACGCCGTTGGCGCGCATGAATAGTAAGTTAGTTAGTCAGTATACTTAGTATAGGCGCTCCTCTCATGCATACCTTTATGAAAAGTTTGGCTCATTAAAGTATGTCATAATTACTAAATAAATGTCGTTTCATTTAATATAATGTATCAACCCGATACATTACATACTGAATAAACGAATCATTAAGTTACATTCTCAGTGTACTCCTTTTATTTAATCCCTAATACAAATATACAACAGTCTGATTGTAGATCTCAAATAAAAGATAAAAATTTTTTTATTTCTATTACTGGTCCTCCAAAAATAGCATCTAAAACCATTAAAGCTGGATGGATTCGTATAGAGCTCAAAGATGCTAACATTGACTCCTCACCCGAAAGTATACGTTCAGCTGTAGCATCACATGCTTGGCTTGATAATATGAGTGTACAAGATATTTTGAATCCTGGAAATTGGAAATGTGCAGATACTTTCAGAAACCATTATTATAAAGAAGTGTTCAACAAAAATTGTAATCAGAGTTTACTTTGTAATAATTTCAATCCAATTTAAAATTAGCCCTCTCTGTTTATTGAATGTTCAGTGTTATTTTTATAAAAAACCAAAATAAATGTGTGTATATATATTTCTATATTATATCATGTTAATGTAATTATTCATTCTAAGTTCTTATATTTACACATAGCATTGAGTTTCACACAATTAAACCCTTATCATCTAGTAAATAATAAACATATCTCTCATGAGAATGCCGTGTATCGGCTCAGCATATAATAAGTGTTTTGTTTTAGTGCAAAAAACCAATATTAGAAGCGCCATGTATTCTACTTATTTCTAATCATCTTATGTATCGCCAGCGAAGTAGTCGAATAGAGGGAAGAGATAGAGGGTCAACATACGGCGGCTTGTCGTCAGAAGTTTGAAATCTCACTGCTTGACTCCCGTGCGGTACGTTTAGCGTGGCGAACCTTGAGCCTGTGTGAGCTCTCTTTCATTGTAAAAGCTTTATGACTTGTGTGTGCCTTTCTTATTTATATTATTAAATGAATATCTTTATTTATTTTATTCTATATTGCACTTGTACATTCTTACAGTTGGTCTGTTGCTATTCTC
>NW_019379695.1:384372-405391 GCF_000648655.2 Copidosoma floridanum
AAAAAAAAAAAAAAAAAAAAAAAAAAAAAAAAAAAAAAAAAAAAAAAAAAAAAAAGGAACGCTACAAACCATCTATGTTATCTATGTAATTATTTTTTAATACAAGCTTTTGCAGAGTACGTATCGAGGTTTTGCTGAACAGAGGCACATGTTCTAGATAGTTGTAACCAAGGTTGACATGTTTGAGATTAGGTATCAATTCAAAATTGGTGGCTCTAGTAATGAGATTGTGACTCAGATCAATGGTTTCTAAGAATGGAACGTTTTCCAAGGACTTGTCTAAGTTTGTTAGAGCATTATAAGGTAGTGCTAAACGATGAAGGGAGCTCCAGACAAAGCCTACTCCTCCATCACTTCCACAGGAAACTGAATGAGTAGCATGATAAATACTTTGACACGAGCAAACTGACGTAATAGTTTGAGAAGCAACGTTTCATGATTTTTTTGACATACCTAATAACTCATGAAGATTATTGACACTTTGTCCACCAGAGCAGACAATACATTCCAACTGACTTCTGATTCCTTGAATTCCTTTAACTGAGTTGATAGATATTTTTTGCAACTCCAGATACTTTAAATGCCTAAATTTCGTAATGTCAACGACAAATTTGGGATCAATGGGATTGTGCTGAATTTTGAGACCAATCGTTTTTTGCACCAAGTCATGTAGAAATTTGATATCTCTAAAAATCTATGAAAATAATTACAAAAAATACAACTATCAAAAATATATGACCAAATAGTTATTTATGCATATTAACTGAAGAGTTAATAAGCACAAAAACAGTCGTACCTCACTCCGCGAGCTGTTAGACACTTGGAATGAACATTCTAAGTCATCCGTCTCATTGATGATCATTGAAAACGCTTCATTCAAGTCATGAAGCAGTTTCGTCGAGAGGGATAATTTGCTAGAGGCACTTAAAACTTTGTCTCCACTGTTCCTTAAGAGCTTAGCTAGTTCGGAGATCTCTTGCATGCCAGCCAGCCTTGTGATTTTTTTACTCTCTGACAACTTTGACATTGTGACAACTAGAATAATTATCTTGTTTAGTTACAATTATTTTATAAAATTCTGTAAGTATCAAAAGGATAGTACCTGTAATTCATTAGCAAGATATTTAAAAGCTCAACAAAATACAAAACTACTTGACAGAGTTAAGAACAAGTGTCGAAACAAAGATATATGATAAGCTAGAAATAAATAGTACATGCACGCATATGTTTTACACAGTATACATTACACCTCTAATTTGACAATAGCTAAAGTGATTCATTGATAAGTTTTATATTTAAATGGTATCCGATGATGTATTTAATATATATACTCCACCTGTGTATGCTAAACAATCATTTGCTTGTTGGCTCGAAGCTAGGATGAAAAATAAATTATGAACACAAATAAACATACAATATATGAATACGACATAAAGCCAAAGTGCAGTATCTAATTGATGTAGATTCTGTAAATAATTAACTTACTACCTGTGTAAAAGTGTGTATGAGAAGTAACTTACACTAAAGTAAATTAATAAATTGTGATTTGTGAATCACAATTTTTGATGTGATGATCAGCACCAGCACTAGCGAAAAGCGTATAACGTTGTACAATAAATTTTTTTAAGCTAACTAGATGCATCGCATCTAGGGGTTATTTTTTTTTTTTTTTTCAAGGTGTTTTGGTTATTCTACACAGAGGATCAAGAGGCAGTGTATGGCAGATGAGAGAGCTTATCCTGATTGGCTCTGCCATATTCAGGACTAATGCGTACACAGGGATGATTCCGATTTCTGTGGCGCTAAGCTATATATGGATATTTTTGGTTATTGGATAGTAAAAGACAGAAATATCAGGCGCCACAAGAATCGGAAATATCGGAATCATGCCTATAGTTTAGTGATTTTTTGTCGTCGGGTTGGCTCAAGCTGCCCTACAGTGGGTCAAGGAACAGTGCGGCGGATAGCCGCCATTTATAGCACATGTCAGTGGCGGTCAATGTAAAATAGTAAATAACATTTCACATCATACTGTTAGGAATCAATTCCGTTTCCAGCATTATCTTTCAATACTAATTAAGAATTTTTTACTATAATAAAATATACTTTTTTTTTTCTGCAGCAAATATAGATCTCCTTCTTCTATAGAAAAAAACATATTACAGTAAATAATAAACATATCTCTCATGAGAATGCCGTGTATCGGCTCAGCATATAATAAGTGTTTTGTTTTAGTGCAAAAAACCAATATTAGAAGCGCCATGTATTCTACTTATTTCTAATCATCTTATGTATCGCCAGCGAAGTAGTCGAATAGAGGGAAGAGATAGAGGGTCAACATACGGCGGCTTGTCGTCAGAAGTTTGAAATCTCACTGCTTGACTCCCGTGCGGTACGTTTAGCGTGGCGAACCTTGAGCCTGTGTGAGCTCTCTTTCATTGTAAAAGCTTTATGACTTGTGTGTGCCTTTCTTATTTATATTATTAAATGAATATCTTTATTTATTTTATTCTATATTGCACTTGTACATTCTTACAGTTGGTCTGTTGCTATTCTCTTCTTTCTCTTAAATAGATTATAACATGTTAATCAGCAGACTTGACCTTGGAAAAGATAATTGCAGTGCATCAAAGAAGAGGCATTTCTTATAACTTCACGCACTGTTCCACATGTACCGGTTATATTAGTTTTTCATTGATAGTTGCACAAATTTATAGTCGGACAAAGGATTTAACATTTTTTTTTCTTTATGTGAGTAAAAAGCAAGTATGTAATTCGAAGTGTTAAGCGACTAGTAGCGCCACCCTGAGGGTTCGATTTGGAACTATATGTTTCCCCAAAGTATGCGTTCAAATCGTCGTCTTAGTACTGATGAGTTTTTATTTTTTTAATCATATTTATTGGCGAAAATTCTTAAAAATGAAATTCAAAAACAATATATTACAATGTGCTGTGCCTGCTTGCCCAAATAAATCATCCTCAGATGGGCTAAGGTTTCACACATTGCCTCGAACCGAAAAAGCTCGGCAATTATGGATTGAAGCCCGTAATCTAACCTCAGACACCAAAAAAACTGTCATTTGCAGTACACATTTTAGAGAAGATGATTATTTTTCAGGTTCGTTGATTCCACTAAATTTGAAATAAAATCGAAAATTTTTATGTAAATAGTTTAAGTTACTTGAAAGCACATGTAAATTTTTATTTGTAGCTATAACAAAACATGGAAAATTTCTAAAAAGAACTGCTGTTCCGTCTCTGAATCTCCAACAAAAGAAGCCAAAACATATTCCAAGTATATTTAAAAAGTAAAATTGTTTTATCAGTAAAATGTGCAATAAAAAATGAAACATTCATAATGAAATCCGTTTGTATTTTACAGGTCTCCAAGAAACTCATTTTCTACGTCGTTGCTACCGCGACGAGTTGAACGCATACTTTGGGGAAACATATAGTTCCAAATCGAACCCTCAGGGCGGCGCTACTAGTCGCTTAACAATTCGAATAGCCTGGGTTATCACGTTACTGTAGATAAACAAATCAAAATTATTTTTTTCTTTCCTTTTTCTATGTTTTACAGCTATTTGAAGTCATCATACACACACAGGTCCTATTTGGCTCGACATTGCTGTGTTATACGTTATAACCCCTATGCATGTGTGTGCTATATTACCATCGGCATACCAAACAAAACCACCTCAGGTTTAATGTGATGAATCACTTACACAGTAATAGGGACCTTATTATACATGGCTTTCAAGCAATCGGACCACGTTTGAAAATATGCACATGAGAAATTAGTTTTCCAAAGGTGCGAGCCAAGTTAGTAAAGGCTGAGTCTCGAACTCGTAAGCCAATGTTACCAAGCCAGCCAAGCCTCCAAGTTACAAAAACCACAGCCCAAACTACTGTGCTACCGTAGCCGCTGATTCTACATCTCTTATAAGATTTAAAAAATTAAACTCATGCTTGTAATTATATAATCATTATTTGCAAATAATTAAATAACGTATCAATGAAATGAACCGATCGATCATTCTGTTAGTTTCTGTTTGTACAAAAAGAGTTGTCGTTGCTAAAAATACCTCAAGTCACTCACCGATACTGGATTGTGAACTAGAGTGGAACAGTTGTGGCTCTGTCGGAACCTCCTCTTGAGATTCAACATTTGCTTTTTCAATTTTCACTGGGGGCTCCAAAATCGGTGTCAGCAGATCATCCGTTTGGATAACTAGTGTACTTTTGCAGGTCGGGCATTTGAGCATTGCACCAACTGTGTAAATATTACTTTTAAAGCTCCAAAAATAAGATCACATTCAATGGCTTTGATAATCGATGAGAAAGAAAACTGTCCATAATCTTACCAGTCTGAATAGTCACTGCATTGCTATCACTATCTTGAGAAAAGTGAGTTGAGCATTTCATGCACTTGAAAATCTTGAGCATAATTGGCTGAGTCCTTATCATCTCGTTTAGGGTTTGGGCGATTTTCTAAAGCATATAGATTACACGATATCAGCTATCTTTCATCGTAACTTTGAATATCGCATGAAAAACAAAATGGTTAGCCAGGGTTACCTTAGCGTCTTCAAGCTCCGCCAAATAGGTTCTCGAAGCACGATCTTTTCGCATCGTATCGAAAGTAATATCGATCGTCGTCGGTATACTTCTTCCTAAAACGCAGGATAGGACAGTATTGGTCGCCCAACGGTAATTTATTTTCCCATTCAGAGAATCTCTTTCCTTGATTTCTCTAAAAATTAGAGGTAACATTTATCACTCGATTAGCAAGATTGTACAATAATGATAATAATAATAATAATAATAATAATAATAAAAATAATAATAATTGTTATTATTATTATAGTTGTTATTGATGTTATTGCTGTTGTTGTTATTGCTGTTGTTGTTGTTGTTGTTGTTGTTGTTGTTGTTGTTGTTGTTGTTGTTGTTGTTGTTGTTGTTGTTGTTGTTGTTGCTGTTATAGTTGTTACTGTTATTTTCGATGACCTATGACAAAGACTTACTCAGGTGTTATGACCAAGAAAATCATGTCATAGTCATCTGGACCTTTTTTTTTCTGCAGCAAATATAGATCTCCTTCTTCTATAGAAAAAAACATATTACTTTTCAGCGTACAGTAAGTGAATCGTTTCTATGATGACATTATACACAAATACAATCTTTCCGACCTTCTTTCGGATCGTACGTGGTTTCCAGCATCACGTGGGTCGCAGCTCTGAGGGTCGCGCTGCTCTTCTCAAGGTCGCTTTCCAGTTCGGTCTCAATAACAATGCCTTCGTCCATGCTCTCGTACTCTGTCTTCTTCTGCGTCGTCGTTCCATCTGCAGTACTACAACCTACTTCTTCGCTCTTGAACTCACTGCTCTGCTGCTGCTGCCAATCAACATTCGCGGATCTCGCCACAATCGTCGAGACACCAGCACCGATCTTGCTGAGCCGATCGCCTTGATCGAAAGTCGAGGAATAGGAGGATACTGAACCTGAAGCGTCCTTGCCAATGGCCGGTTTAGTGTTGAGGCCTAGTATATGGCTGACCGCTTGGGCCCTCATCCAGTTCTCCTCGCCATATTTGGCTCGCAGCGCAAGGATCTGGCGCTTGGTTTCCAAATGCTCCGTTGACATCTCGCGGAAGGAGCTGCTCAGCGAACCCGGCTTTAATTTTGGCTTCTCACGGTCCAGCTCGTCCTCCGCTATGATGGCTTCGCGCACGCTCCTACGTTTTTTGCTTAGACCAGCGGCCCTAGGCTGTAGAGACGAGGTCAGAGGCTCGATTACTCGAGTCTCGACGCTGTGAATGTCCTCATAATGGCTTTTTGGCAAAGAAGTTTGGTCCCAGCTTGAGTTTATGGAGCTAGTTGTGGAGTCAAGCTCGCGGCGGCGCATCGAGGTGCGGAGGGAGAAGACTCGGTTCTCCGAAACGAAGAGTCGCTCTGATTTGCTGAGGGGTTCCGAATCCAACACAAACTTGAAATAATAGGTGAAATGTGTGAATTTTTGTAAAATTAATAATCGATCAAGTTGTTATATTTCGTTTCAAATTGTAAAATTCATCAGTGTAGTAATAAAATTTCGTGGGTAAAACTAGAGCAAAATAGCATTACTTTGCTGTCACTGAGTGACGGATGCAAGTGCTTAATAGTATGAAGCCTGTGCCTAGGATGATGAGAAAGTGGATTGCCACTCAAGCACAGCCAAATTAGCATCGACATCGTTTCCAGTGGCCAGAGCATCGCATGTTCAGTCAAACAGTTGTAGGACAAATCAAGCTCAGTTAAGTACTCAAGTCTATCTAAGCCTGTAAAGGAATTACTAATCATCAAATCTCATAAGATCAGGAACACCTTAATAATGGTTATTATTAAAAAAAAAAAAAAAAAAAAAGGAACGCTAGTGTAAAAGGAACCAAAAACCATCTATGTTATCTATGTAATTATTTTTTAATACAAGCTTTTGCAGAGTACGTATCGAGGTTTTGCTGAACAGAGGCACATGTTCTAGATAGTTGTAACCAAGGTTGACATGTTTGAGATTAGGTATCAATTCAAAATTGGTGGCTCTAGTAATGAGATTGTGACTCAGATCAATGGTTTCTAAGAATGGAACGTTTTCCAAGGACTTGTCTAAGTTTGTTAGAGCATTATAAGGTAGTGCTAAACGATGAAGGGAGCTCCAGACAAAGCCTACTCCTCCATCACTTCCACAGGAAACTGAATGAGTAGCATGATAAATACTTTGACACGAGCAAACTGACGTAATAGTTTGAGAAGCAACGTTTCATGATTTTTTTGACATACCTAATAACTCATGAAGATTATTGACACTTTGTCCACCAGAGCAGACAATACATTCCAACTGACTTCTGATTCCTTGAATTCCTTTAACTGAGTTGATAGATATTTTTTGCAACTCCAGATACTTTAAATGCCTAAATTTCGTAATGTCAACGACAAATTTGGGATCAATGGGATTGTGCTGAATTTTGAGACCAATCGTTTTTTGCACCAAGTCATGTAGAAATTTGATATCTCTAAAAATCTATGAAAATAATTACAAAAAATACAACTATCAAAAATATATGACCAAATAGTTATTTATGCATATTAACTGAAGAGTTAATAAGCACAAAAACAGTCGTACCTCACTCCGCGAGCTGTTAGACACTTGGAATGAACATTCTAAGTCATCCGTCTCATTGATGATCATTGAAAACGCTTCATTCAAGTCATGAAGCAGTTTCGTCGAGAGGGATAATTTGCTAGAGGCACTTAAAACTTTGTCTCCACTGTTCCTTAAGAGCTTAGCTAGTTCGGAGATCTCTTGCATGCCAGCCAGCCTTGTGATTTTTTTACTCTCTGACAACTTTGACATTGTGACAACTAGAATAATTATCTTGTTTAGTTACAATTATTTTATAAAATTCTGTAAGTATCAAAAGGATAGTACCTGTAATTCATTAGCAAGATATTTAAAAGCTCAACAAAATACAAAACTACTTGACAGAGTTAAGAACAAGTGTCGAAACAAAGATATATGATAAGCTAGAAATAAATAGTACATGCACGCATATGTTTTACACAGTATACATTACACCTCTAATTTGACAATAGCTAAAGTGATTCATTGATAAGTTTTATATTTAAATGGTATCCGATGATGTATTTAATATATATACTCCACCTGTGTATGCTAAACAATCATTTGCTTGTTGGCTCGAAGCTAGGATGAAAAATAAATTATGAACACAAATAAACATACAATATATGAATACGACATAAAGCCAAAGTGCAGTATCTAATTGATGTAGATTCTGTAAATAATTAACTTACTACCTGTGTAAAAGTGTGTATGAGAAGTAACTTACACTAAAGTAAATTAATAAATTGTGATTTGTGAATCACAATTTTTGATGTGATGATCAGCACCAGCACTAGCGAAAAGCGTATAACGTTGTACAATAAATTTTTTTAAGCTAACTAGATGCATCGCATCTAGGGGTTATTTTTTTTTTTTTTTTCAAGGTGTTTTGGTTATTCTACACAGAGGATCAAGAGGCAGTGTATGGCAGATGAGAGAGCTTATCCTGATTGGCTCTGCCATATTCAGGACTAATGCGTACACAGGGATGATTCCGATTTCTGTGGCGCTAAGCTATATATGGATATTTTTGGTTATTGGATAGTAAAAGACAGAAATATCAGGCGCCACAAGAATCGGAAATATCGGAATCATGCCTATAGTTTAGTGATTTTTTGTCGTCGGGTTGGCTCAAGCTGCCCTACAGTGGGTCAAGGAACAGTGCGGCGGATAGCCGCCATTTATAGCACATGTCAGTGGCGGTCAATGTAAAATAGTAAATAACATTTCACATCATACTGTTAGGAATCAATTCCGTTTCCAGCATTATCTTTCAATACTAATTAAGAATTTTTTACTATAATAAAATATACTACAATTTGTTACATAAAAATAACATACTCGTTGCGTGTAACAGGTAGGTGATGTGAATCTCAACTTACTTTTTGTAACTGTAAATTAATACATTAACCCAATAACCCAGGCACTTACTGGCCACTCTAATAAATAATAAATTGTATAACGCAAGAGCCTATAACCCAATGATCCAGGGCGTTTATACTGGTCAGTTGGTCACTATATGTTTAAAAATGAAATTTTGATTAATAATACAAGCGCCAATCACCAGCTGTCCCAGGGCGCTTACTGGATACTCTTTTCAATAACAATTTTTTTGTTGCAATATCAAAATCAGATGGATTAGTGTTGAAAAGTTAGTGTAGATATATATATATGTGTGTGTGTGTGTGCGCATACATTCTACACACACACATATTAGCGAAATTCTTTTTATTTTATTTTATTTCATAATTTACTAAGCTCAGCCTCTGCACGCTTTGCCTGGTCACCTCTGAAGTTTAATTAAACATTTTTGTTTTTTTATATTGTTTAAATCAGAGTTGTATTACTTTTCTTTAAACAAATAACTTATAATTTTATTAAATTAAATTACAGTTTAACTTTTTTTTATTATTATTCAGACTTCTGTTTTCTAATTTTTTGTTTTGAACAAACTACGTGATTAACTTAGACTGATAAAATTTTGAATAAATAACTTAATTATTGAAGCCATTTTTATTTTAAGGAGAAGGTTTTGTTTGATTAGTATTTCTCATTTTATTTTCATCATACTAACTGTACTTGAATCAATTCCGATAGACAATAAGCCATTATTTTGTTGTTTGGCAGGTAGTCAAGAATTGTGTTTAACATTTACCGATATAAATATCATCATTAACTAATGATTCATTCATTACTTTTTTTTTTTGGCATAAGCTTTGCGTATACAGCCATAAATCATAATTTTATCAGGTTGTATCGCAGACAGCCTGTGGCCAGTAGAGGCGCTGCTGGTCACAGTAAAAAACAGGGTTATCGCCATGTTCTGGACTTTCTATCATATATATTTTATGCATACATATTAAATTATCACAATAAGCATCTATATGTATACTTGTACATACTAGGTCATCATCTTGACTATGACCAGCAGCACCTCTACCTCTACTGGCAGCAGGCTGTCTATAATAATTTTTAAAAACAGTTAGGCCGCAATCACATGGAGCGCAATAGAGCGAGCAGGATAAGAATTTCTGCATAAGCGACTGTGTCAAGTCTATTGCGCTGCAGGATAGCCCTATAATAACACAGCCGCTTATGGAGAAATTCCTATCCTGCTCGCTCTATTGCACTCCATGTGACTGCGGACTTAGGCTTTCAGTGTAATGTTTTCAAAAAGTATATATATTTATACATTGGCAGCGTTTTTTTAACGTTCGGTAGGTCGATTGATAAAAGAAGTATATCCATATACTTACCATATATTCATATAGGGTGTTTTCCGCAATCGTCACCAGCAAGTAATTTAAGGTTGCGCTCTACGTTACCGTCAGGTCAGTAAGCCAACTACCTTGAATCAAACAGGCGCTCTATTCCGTAATCTGGCCAGTTAAAACAGCAGACGACGTGAAAGTCGAGAAAAAAGTGAAGATTTCATCGCTGTTGACTGTCGTCTGCTGTTTTAACTGGCCAGATTACGGAACAGAACGCCAGTTTAATTCAAGGTAGTTGACTTACCGACCTGACGGTAACGTAGAGCGCAACCTTAAATTACTTGCTGGTGACGATTGCGGAAAACACCCATAGATAGACTACTCGAGCAATCAGAAGACCGACCTACCTTAGGCTACCTACCGGTAAGATATGAGCATGAGGTGTCCCTACGCTCCGATCAGCAAACTCTGCATAGATGGCGTGCTGTAGCTAAGAATGTAGGAAAATGTAGTCATCTACTTGAGAGAGAAAAGATTATTTGATGTTTCGTCCCGGGAGCACGCCAGGACTCATCAGTAAGGCTGATGACGTGCTCCCTGCCTTAGACACCTATATCGGTGGGGATACCCTAGCTCAATCTTAAACGCCCATATATATTAACCAACATGAAATCCGGGCACTTGCGAGAAAGTAGAGTTCAATGGTTAGAAACCTAGCGGATGGTTGGAGAAGGACAGAGAGCCGAAGTGTACATGTGTGTGAGAGAGTCCCCACAAGAAATAAATAGCGACGTCTTTTCTGCTGCAGGTGGCACTGTTTCAAATTGCTGCAGGAAGCGTATACATGTTTTAGGTATAGCTTTTGTATTTAAATACACAGTAGGCTATGAAAACGACCGTTTGCAGATCAGCGATATCGCCGTTGGAAAGCAACTAAAGTTAACGAATTTTTTTATCTATGAATACATGCTTTTAGTTAAAATTTAAGCCCAGGCAAGTTGAAATTATTGCACAAACAGCGTGATAAAAAATCGCATAAAACATGTTTTTCAAATTTGAGGGATTTTTTACTGAAAATCTGTTGGATTTGGGTATATACACCTAATTGATTTTCTGTTCAAAATGTGCTAAAGAATTAGAAAAAATTTTTGGTTTACTGGAACTATAAAATTTTTGCATTAGTTGTTAAAATTTGATAATAACAAAAAATATACCACTCAGACAGCGACAGACCATCGATAATAGAGTTAAGCATACAAAAATACATTAAAGTAATCTTGGTGGGTCCGTCCTAATTAAAAAGGTGACTGGAACCTTCTTGGCCCCCATACTACCTGGTACGTTCGTAATGTGTTTCGTACTCTCGTTGCTCATCACATCCATCCCGTTGTCCTGGGGCCGATATATAGATTAAGAGCTGGAGTCAAGTGGGTATGTAAATTGCGAAATTGCCCTTAGTTTTTCAATTATTGAGAAAACTCATGAGTCGTGGAGATCTGAAGTATTTTTGTGATATTTGTTATTGATAACGAGTTAGGTTGTTTTGAAAAAAGTCCTAGGGTGTCAAACGACAAAATAGCCGCCAACTGGTGTAATAGATGGAGTATTAAAAGTCGTCAAAAGAAAATTACATTAGCGGCAAAATTAGACTTACAGTTACAATACTAGCCGAAAATCGACCTTTAAGCTTGGACACCCCCCGTACAAATGCCGGAACAGCCGCCACTTCACCAAACGTTTTTTAACTATAATGTATGCTCGAGTAGCGACAATTTTCGGCATTTATATAAAGTGTAAATTATCTTTTTGGCGTCAGTCAGTTGATGTGACAAGCGTCGTGCATTAATAAAATAGCACTCCAATGGGGCTGTTCATTAATTACGTAAGCCCGTTTTTTCTTATTTTTGACCTCTCCTTGTCCTCACATAAACTACAGTAATATTTTGAGAACCCACCCCCTTCTTTTTTAGTAAATATATTTACTACCTGGAGAAAATTAATTACACTTACACTTGGGTGTACAGAAGAATAGTTACATAATACGGCCAATACGAATACGGGCGATACGGGCCGTATGTCGTATGAGCCGTATCATGCTAGACTAAGAGCTGGGGTCGAGTGGGTGGGTTGTTTGCGAAATCGCCGCAGATTTGTCAAATATTGAAAAAACTCATATTCGTGGATCTCGAAAGTATTTTTGCAATATCTATAATTGATAACGAGTTAGGTTGTATTGAAAAAAGTCACAGGGTGTCAAACGGTACAATAGTCGCCACCTGGTGAAATGGATAGAGGATGAAAAGTTGTCAAAAGAAAATAACATTTATGGCAAAATTAGACTTACAGTTACAGTACTAGCCGAAAAAATATGCTCGAAAACAGAGTGGTGGCAAACTTCGGTATATATAGGGGCTATCTATTATTTACGTAAATACCTTGGGGGAAGGGGAGTATGTTATTTTTTTAATGTTGATTATGTGATGGGAGGGTTCAGGATCATTCAAATACTACGTAATCTAATTTAACATCAAATACGGAAAATTGTATCTTTTCCTACTTTCATACTTTCTCATAATTGACACCCCTACAGTAGATCTAATTTTTATCGACACTGCAGATAGTCGACTGACATAAACGGTTTCTTCTGATAGGAGCATGATATAACGGATTCGTGTAAACTTATTTTCTCGTTTAGTGTTACCTGAATAGCATTTTTTTTATAATATAATTATTGTTATGGATTAAATATATTCATAAAAATGCAATATAATACACGTAGCAAATAAATATAACAAAGACAATTACGTCTTGATTGTAATTTTATCCTTTTCAATAATTTCAATACCTTAAGATATTTTTTACTATTAAAATCATTTTTACTTTTACCATGTATTATTAACATCTGTAAATTTGACAAAATGCTGTTATTCTTTTCCTCATTAAGCAAAAATGACAGTAATTTGGTACAGGGCCGGCAGATGGTTTTAAACTCGAGTGGGTAGTTAAGGGGACATATAACCCAATAACCCAACTAACTGAGGGCGTTTTAAAACCCAAACAAACTAACCCCACATAACCAAGAGCGTTATAAACCCCAAGCAAACGACCCCCGCATAACCCAAGGTATCCTAAAATCCAAGCGAACCAACTCCGTAACCAAAGCATCTCTGTTTTTTAATTGATCTAACGTACGTTCTTCAGAAGGCCTCTTCAGAAAATTGATGTTACATGAAAAAAGATGGATAAATAAAAGCATTTGATAAGATACAAAACAGATAAGTTAAACTCTTTTTATTTATAAAATTTCAACAGTCTTATAACAAATAATTATTAATTATGATTATCATTTGCCTAACGCAAAAACTGAGTGGCGTTTTGCATTTCACGAAATAAATTCATTTACAAGTACTTCTAAATTAAGTTAATCAGTCATTGTATTGTAAATGTGTAACAAAGCAATGTGATTAAGTCTATCCTGCAACAATGTCGACCTTAAATAATTTTTAAGTCTTCGTAAAACAGAAAAACTTCGTTCATTTGAACACGAAGACCCTGGAATCGTAACAGTCAAACGAACGAAGTGCACAAACTCTTCTATGAGTCCCTTCAACCAATAATTCTTTTTCAAAAACTCCACTACACTACACCCCTCAAATTTTTTATCTGCTCATGCTTTCTTGTTACCAATTCCAAAAACATGTCTCTATCTTTTAACAACTTATCTTTATCGAAATCTTTTTTGTAAAATTTAATTATCGCTGTATAATCTATATCTGTTGAGTGTCCCAAAATGAACTTTGCCATCATTTAAAAAAATCTGGCTGAATCGTTATCAAAACAACTTTCTAAAAATGCTATTAACTGATCAAAAATTTCGAAATACGATTTTCTGAAAAAATCTTCAGGTGTGTTGAATTTAAATGTGTCACATTTTCCTTGATCGAGACGTTTATGAATTTTATGTTGACGTGGAAGTGTAGGCTCGTCAAGTGAAAGCTCAACAGCAATTTTGACACTCAATTGCCAGATTTCTTTGAATTTTGAATCGCGAGAAGCGTTCAAAAGGTAAGTCACAGCTTCAATTTTTTCGTATGACTCGATCACGCATAACTCTGATTTTTGCAATTCTTTATTTAAGATTTTGACATGGTCAAAAATTTCAATCATCAAGGTCAAATAAAAAATACACTCAAATGATCCCATATAATTAAAAAATCCTGAGGCTTTTGCTGATATCGAACTGTCGACTTCTCTATCGATTGACCGATCATAAAAAAATTGCATGAGTGGAGCGTAATTTTCTTTCACAGTTTTTAACGATTTAATTCGTACCACCCACCTGGAAGAACATAAATTTCTATACAAATCCAAATCATAATTTTTTGAAATTTTTAAGCTGAATTCATACCTTGTTGGGCAGTACGCTGCAAGAGAAGGTAAACTGCTATCGTTTTCTTTTTCTGCTTCAATTTGCAAATCTTTAAATTGTGCAATATGCTTGGTTGAGTCACGAACAAAATTGATCAAATTTTTTAATGTTCTGATGAACTTTCTGGCAAATAAAATTTTTTCTACACTATCTTGAACGACAAGATTAGGATTGTGTGCATTACAGTGCACGAATAACGCTTGAGGCTCTTCTTGGCGTATTTGCGACTGTAAGCCGAAAATTTTACCAGAAACATTTGATGCCCCATCATAACATTGCCCTCTCAGTTTTGAGATTGGCAAATCATATCGCATTAAAATTTTTTTAACAAGGTCAAATAAAGTTTCGGCAGAAGTATTTTTTGTACTAAAAGATCCAATAAAATATTTTTTGGCGCTTAGGTCATCAGAAACAATTCTGAGGCAAATAGAAACTTGCTCACTTCGGGAAACATCCGAAGTTTCATCTAATGACAACAAAAAGTATTCCACTGCTCTTATCTCATCCATGATTTTTGATAACACAGTGGAAGCCATCAGCTCCAGAATTTCGTTTTGACTTTGATGGTGAAGCCACTTGTGACCTTCCCGTTGTAATCAACATTTCAACTCTACGACATCTTCTGCTCGAGTACGGATAAATGCCATTAAATTGGAGTTTTCGTCATTGTTGGCTCCTCGGATTGGAATACCTTGCCTAACTAGTGTTTTTAGTGTACTGAAAATTTTCAACAAAGCAACCCGATCATTCATCATCTGTTTGGATTTAGCCGATGATATTGATGGTACAATGTTAGCAGTTTTAACATTGGCTAGTGCCTCTGCACAGTTGATATGTAAAGTGCTAACTTCGTGCTTCTCTATTCCTCTTAATCCATGCTTCCAATCTAAAAATCCCTCGTCAACCCAGGCTAGCATCGATTTAATTGTTCTTGAATTAAAATTAATGATTAATTTTTGTTTACACGCTTCTGTACATATATTATTGTGCAAAAAGCTTTATTACTTGTATTTAGTTTCAGCCACGGGTGCTGTTTCTCCCAGTTTCTAAAAGCCTTAGGCACCGACGAGGCGTTAGCTAAAAAAAAAAAAAAAAATAATAAAAAACTAAAAAAAAGTAAAGCTAGAAAAAAAAACATACAAATAACATAGGTTAAATTTTAATAAGCTGTGCTATATATCTGAGCGATTACGTTTAAGAACGCGATTCAGGCAATTTATGACTTGACTAGTAATTTGTATGCCACGAAAAGCCAAGCGAACGAGAGAGAAAACGTGCACATGTATATAATACGTATCAGACTGAATGAAGATTTTCAGTCGAGATTTTATAGGATGGCCCATTTATTCGCTTGCCTCTTCGTCACTCGCACTGACATTTTCAACTCGGACTTCCCGAAAGCCTTTCAACAGATCGTACGTGCACCATGCAATTGTTTGCTAAGTGTGTGTGTAAGTGTGTGAGTGTATCTGGCGAGATTAGCTCGCCTACTTGCAACGACGACTTTGTCTAGCCGATCCTAAGCTCGAGATACCCCCACCCTTACTACCCTTAGGCCCTATTATAGTGAGCAAAGTTGTCTGCGGCAAACAGAGGCAAGTATAGTAAAACTGGCTTGTTTGCCTATGACCTAACGCTTGCTTTGTACAATATTGGTTTATCCGAGATCTCCGTGCATCAATCGTAAACTAGCCAACGTAACCGTACTTTTATTGCACTTTTTAACAAGTTATTTTGTACATTTAAACTAGTTTTAAGACTCGTAAATAAATTTACTGTCCTAATTTATTGTCTAATACAACAATACGGACGAAATCAATAAAAAAATTACAAAATTAATCGTTAGGCGTAATTCTGATGAATTCGGAGTTCCTCGGAGGAAAAACACATGTTCGGGGGAAGAGCTCAGACTCGTCCGAAGCCTTTTAGAGCCCTCCGAGTAACGCCGAGTAGAATCTGTTGTCCGGTCTACCCTCCTCCTCCTCCCTTTTTGCGTTTTCCTCTCATATCTTGATAACTATGGCCGCATGACTGCATGTCACACATCGTCACCTGGGGCCTAATTCAAAGAGCTGTATCGTACTCGATACAGTTCATACTCTCAACGTTGACAGAATTTTCACGTCGCACGTTTAAGGACGTTCGGTAGTGTTAGCGGGGGGAAACATTTGCGCGGTGAGGGGAAACCAGCGATGAATGAAGATTTGGCAACGTCGTACGGGTCTTAAATGTGTGAGTGTTCATGTACACGCATCAGGTGTCTCTGCACACTCTACACTGTCTGCTCGTCTGCTGCGTGCTGCGTCGGTTACGACAGCGTTCGTGTATCAATGTTTTTGTGATAAAGCTGTAAGTATTTGTTACTGATTTATTATAAAAGTGTAGTGAAAATGAATAAATGAGTAATTAGAAAGACTTGTAACAATTGTATTTCTATTTGTAGATTTCATTCGTAAGAATGCCCAAAGCCAAACAGTATAATTGTTAACAGTAAATTAACCGCTACATATCTTTCNCCAGCCTTCTTTATCCACAGCCTTCATTGCTTCTTTATATGAAGCTGGATCTTTATTTATTTCTGCCAGCAAAGAGTGGTAAACTAGATCTTCCGCATAAATGGCATTATTTCCTGACGTTTCAGTATCACCGTTCTCAAAAATTAGGTCTTTTGTTACTTCTTCCCCGAGAGCTAAGCCCGCAATGCTGACGTCTTTTACACGACTTTCTTGGACCAAGTTGGCCTCCATTGTTTCTATCAGTCTTTTCGGCCTCAGCGTCGGGTTAGGCAGATTCGATATCGGAACTTTTTCCCTAGATCGTATATATAGCTATACGATCGAGGGAGAATGTTCTGTCGAGCAGACAGCACAGCAGTGAAGGGGCATTGCCAAAGACACGCGGAAATTCAAAGTTGTAATATTAATAACACAAGGCCTATCACCCAATGACCCAGGGCGCTAACTGGCCACTCTGTTAAATAAACAATTTTTAATAACACAAGCACTTATCACCATATAACCTGGGGCGCTAATTGCAAATCTAGTAAATAAATAATTATTAATAAATATGTCAATCACCTTTTTCCTGATGATTCAGGACACTTATTTGCAACACTATTNAGATACCCCCACCCTTACTACCCTTAGGCCCTATTATAGTGAGCAAAGTTGTCTGCGGCAAACAGAGGCAAGTATAGTAAAACTGGCTTGTTTGCCTATGACCTAACGCTTGCTTTGTACAATATTGGTTTATCCGAGATCTCCGTGCATCAATCGTAAACTAGCCAACGTAACCGTACTTTTATTGCACTTTTTAACAAGTTATTTTGTACATTTAAACTAGTTTTAAGACTCGTAAATAAATTTACTGTCCTAATTTATTGTCTAATACAACAATACGGACGAAATCAATAAAAAAATTACAAAATTAATCGTTAGGCGTAATTCTGATGAATTCGGAGTTCCTCGGAGGAAAAACACATGTTCGGGGGAAGAGCTCAGACTCGTCCGAAGCCTTTTAGAGCCCTCCGAGTAACGCCGAGTAGAATCTGTTGTCCGGTCTACCCTCCTCCTCCTCCCTTTTTGCGTTTTCCTCTCATATCTTGATAACTATGGCCGCATGACTGCATGTCACACATCGTCACCTGGGGCCTAATTCAAAGAGCTGTATCGTACTCGATACAGTTCATACTCTCAACGTTGACAGAGTTTTCACGTCGCACGTTTAAAATAATATGGGATTCTGTCAACGCTGAGAGTATGAACTGTATCGAGTACGATACGGCTCGCTGAATACGGCCCCTGTGAGGAAGAAGGTATTATCTCGGCTGAGCGATTTAAAACTTACTATCTCAATGTATAAGCAAATGGAGATAGTACCTTATATATCGTTCAGCCGAGATAGTAGGTTTGTTCATGGTCCGAAATCCGGCGACCCCGGGCGACCCACGGCAGCCCACGCTATCCCAAGTTTGACGAAAGAACGAGCGTTCTTTGGTTGAGTTCGGGCGACCGCAGGCGAGAATCAGCTGGCCACTCAGGTTCCTGATTGGCTAGAGACTTTCCTTTTAACGTCCCTCCTCCCTCCTGTACATACTCTGCTGTTTGTTGTGTTTTCAGACTGACAAATCACACGTTCTCATACATCTATATATATATCAGCTGATTCTCGTCTGCGGTCGCCTGAACTCAAACAAAGAACGCTCGTTCTTTCGTCAAACTTGGGTCAGCGTGGGCTGCCGTGGGTCGCCCGGGGTCGCCGGATTTCGGACTATGAACAAACCTAGTACCTTCTTCCTCCTAGGCGACGATATGTTCTCGAGTCAGCTGATCGGCTGCTGGCTCAATGTGTGTTTGACTGTATATTTATGTATACATTAAAGAATTACCATGACAAATAATAGCGGTAAAAATTATTGTGAATTTAAAGATGCTATTAACTGATCAAAAATTTCGAAATACGATTTTCTGAAAAAATCTTCAGGTGTGTTGAATTTAAATGTGTCACATTTTCCTTGATCGAGACGTTTATGAATTTTATGTTGACGTGGAAGTGTAGGCTCGTCAAGTGAAAGCTCAACAGCAATTTTGACACTCAATTGCCAGATTTCTTTGAATTTTGAATCGCGAGAAGCGTTCAAAAGGTAAGTCACAGCTTCAATTTTTTCGTATGACTCGATCACGCATAACTCTGATTTTTGCAATTCTTTATTTAAGATTTTGACATGGTCAAAAATTTCAATCATCAAGGTCAAATAAAAAATACACTCAAATGATCCCATTTAATAATTAAAAAATCCTGAGGCTTTTGCTGATATCGAACTGTCAACTTCTCTATCGATTGACCGATCATAAAAAAATTGCATGAGTGGAGCGTAATTTTCTTTCACAGTTTTTAACGATTTAATTCGTACCACCCACCTGGAAGAACATAAATTTCTATACAAATCCAAATCATAATTTTATAAAATTTTTGAGCTGAATTTATACCTTGTCTCAGTTAAAAATTTATAGCTATAATTATACCTATAAATTATAGCTATAATTATAGCTATAACTACCTANACTCGAGAACATATCGTCGCCTAGGAGGAAGAAGGTACTAGGTTTGTTCATAGTCCGAAATCCGGCGACCCCGGGCGACCCACGGCAGCCCACGCTATCCCAAGTTTGACGAAAGAACGAGCGTTCTTTGGTTGAGTTCGGGCGACCGCAGGCGAGAATCAGCTGGCCACTCAGGTTCCTGATTGGCTAGAGACTTTCCTTTTAACGTCCCTCCTCCCTCCTGTACATACTCTGCTGTTTGTTGTGTTTTCAGACTGACAAATCACACGTTCTCATACATCTATATATATATCAGCTGATTCTCGTCTGCGGTCGCCTGAACTCAAACAAAGAACGCTCGTTCTTTCGTCAAACTTGGGTCAGCGTGGGCTGCCGTGGGTCGCCCGGGGTCGCCGGATTTCGGACTATGAACAAACCTAGTACCTTCTTCCTCCTAGGCGACGATATGTTCTCGAGTCAGCTGATCGGCTGCTGGCTCAATGTGTGTTTGACTGTATATTTATGTATACATTAAAGAATTACCATGACAAATAATGGCGGTAAAAATTATTGTGAATTTAAGATGAATTTTAATTGAGATGAAATTCACCCTGAGCCTATGAAATAGCGGTAAAAACAAAATTTTTATCCATCTATGTACACATCAACACACACACACACATGCTGCACATACACATATACACAGACACTCTCTGAGGTATGTGTATGTGTCTTTCTATGACAGCTGAGAGCTAAGAAGTAAAAATATCGTATACTTATTTGATATTTTTCTCCGCTTTGAAAAATAAAACTTAAAAAACTATAGAAATTTTAGTTATTTCATAGTGTTCTTACAATTTTCTGCATCAACTGACTGAACTGGCTCAATGTGTTCAATAATGGCTTCACTGTCGGTCGATTCTGTTACTAAGGATTCCTTTTCCTCATTATGTTGCCCAACAGCTTCATCTACACTATCTTCGTGCTTCCTTTTCTTTCTCACTACAAATTTATCCATCATACAAAAAAAAAAAAAAAATGTATTCTTCAGACCGATAAATTTTTCACGTTCTGCGCACGTCTCTGTTTCCACCGTTTACATTCAATACTGATATGATCGTATAACACCTATTGGTCATGTTTGGTAAAACACTTTATTTGATATTGTACAAGCGGGTTGATTACAGCGTGAGAGGCGTCGTGAGTGTGAGCGGGACAAGCGTCTGGTCGTCTCGGAGAGCAGTGCTCAAGTGCCCGTACGCAGAGGCGGCTCCCGGCAAGGTGGAAGCCCGTGAGCGTGGCGGAAGTGCACGCAGCGCCTCGCTCGGCTGTTGCGCTCGGGCGCGAAACCAAACAATCCGCCCGCCTCGATCCTGGATCGAAGAACTACGTGCCGCCCGCCAAACCGGGGTCGGTCAGGGAGTCTTCTGGAGGCGGCGGAGCCGCGGGAGGCGCTGACACAGGCAGCAAGACCATCTTGGTGATGGATCGCTTGTACACGCCAGTCGCCGTCTTGAGGGTAGCAGCGCGGACAAAGCCGTCGGCTCCCGGGTGGACGCTGATGACACGGCCGATCGGCCATCGGCCGCTGGACTGCAGAAGTGTAGCGTCGAGGAGGACGACCACATCGCCGACGATGAAGTTCCGGCGAGGAGTAGTCCATTTTGACCGCTGTTGGA
>NW_019379695.1:405680-422083 GCF_000648655.2 Copidosoma floridanum
AATTTTTTATAATTTTCGCTAAACGGACTTTGAATGTCTTTCATTTCTTCGGTCAGGACTTTTCCGACTTCATGAAATTTTCTGTCATTTATTAAAAATACATCTTCAAAACTGTCATTATTTAACTTACCGACCGAGCTCTCTGAATTTTCCGACTTATTATTTAATTTTATATCTGTAGTTGAATTTTCAGGAATAGTGTGTGCTTTTGACTCAGCCGTCAAGACTTTCATTCTTTTGTTGTCCGACTTAACAAATTCAACCATCCAATAGGGTTTTTCATATATTCCCGATATCCATACATTTTCAGTATGAGGATCGAAAATACTAATCTCCTTGTCATCTAAATAGATCGACAAGCCCATATCAGCAAATTTCCCCAGCGACAATAAATTCCCGATCAAGTCGCGAGCACTTACCACTCCCTTTAACTCAACGTCGTTATTGCAGTTTTTAAGCAGCAAATTTCCCACTCCCTCCGTTTTCAAGTCTGCGGATGAGTCTGAGTTTGCACATTTTATTTTACCAATTTTGTTTCTGTCAATATTTGTAAAGAAATTTTCTGACTTTGCAAAGTGATCAGTCGCTCCTGAATCAGCGACAAATTTAATTTTATTTTCTCCATCCGATTCTGAATTATTTATCCAACCTGCAGAGTTTGAAAACAGAGTATTACGGGGCTCGATCAACGTCAGAGACTCACCTTTATTTGACCCTGAAGCATCTCGTTTTCCCTTTGTCTCCCGGTCCTGGTCAGAAACTTTCTGCCTTTTGGGATCTTTTTCATCCCTGACGTTGCTAGAGTCCCTTTTCTGCCCAAAGTTTCGGGAATTGGAGCGGCCTCGTCCACTGCTACGGCCACAGTCGCGGCCACCTCGATTCCCTCGACTTCCACGGCCCTGCCTTTTAAAATCCCATGAATCAGACTTATTTTGCTCACCACATCTCGGGCTGTATCTCTTGTAAGCTGGGATGTCATGCACGAACGTGCCACACGTGTAGCACTTCCTGAGTCCGGTACCTGCCTTCGGACACTTGTCAGCCATATGGTCCCAGTCATCACAGTTGAAGCAGCGGAGGCGGTCCTGAGGCCAAGAGGCAGTCAAAGCTGCCCTCGTGGGGCGACCTCCAGTGGCTTCTGCTAGTCCTTCTGACTCGACCTTTAACATGTACGACATGAGGTTTTCATATGTAAAACCCTTTCCATCTCTGCTTTGCATTTTAAGCGTGAAGTCTGTCACCTGCACGCTTGTTCCGCTCCGATTACGGCAGTATAAAAGGCATCTCGCTTTTCTTCTTCAGAAAAGGGACCAGACGTACTTATAGTCTCATGATTTCTGACCAGTTCCTCAAATTTTTCTATGAATTTGGCAACCGATTCTTTCCCTTTGTAAAATTTAATTTCATGCAATTTTTTACGAATCGCGGCCGTTGTAAGGGGNGGATTATGTGGTTGTGGTTATTGGGTTACATCAACGAATTTCGAGTGGGTAATTTACTCACTCGAGATTTTTCGAGTGGGTAGTAAAGTACTACCCACTCACTCCGTATTATCTGCCGGCCCTGATTTGGTATCCCAGGTTTCCTATTTTCGCCACTACACACGCTGGTGTTGACTCTTCTATCCCCTCCCATCACTTGCACCTGGCCATAATAAGCTCGGCGATAGCTCGGGCCTACCTTAGCAGCCGAGGTAACTTACGTTGGCACTTGGCACAAGCTTTGCTTTCGTCAGAGAATATGGAAACACATCCTTTCATGTACTGTCAGATTAAATTTTACTTAAAAAAATAGCCAAAAATTTAGCTGTAAGAATGTGTATTTTTAGCTATTTGATGTGTATTTTTAGCTGTTCCGTTTAGCTATATTTTCAGTAGAATATTCAGCTAATAATTACCGTACCAAATGCTACCGTAGGATAGTTGTAATTTCAGCTGTATTTTTAACTGTGTCTTTTATTAGTTAAAAATACAACTAAAAAAAATTATTGGCTGAGGCAAAAGAGTAATTTTCTACAGTCCTTTTTAGCTGTACGTTTTAATGCATCGTTATCTAATAATAACCGTGTGAAAAGCTACTTTAATTTCATTTGTATTTTCAACTGTTATCAATATTAGTTTAAAAAAAAATACCAAAAAATACAACTGATACTTTTGCTTTTTAATAGAAAATGATTTTCGTCTCTTTGAGCTATATATGTATGTATTTTTTTTTCAATGTTCAGTTAATAATAAACTAATGAAAAGCTGCTTTACAGCTGTATTTGTAACTGTTATTATTAGGAAAAATTATTGCTAAAAATGCAGATAAGAACTTATCTTTAATCAAGAGTATTATTTAAAGTCCTGTATAGCTACATATTTAGTTGAATACTTAGCCAATATATGATACTGTAACTTAAATGGTTCACTTCAAATGCAAGGTTATTTCTAATTTTTATTCTACGGCGTGATGACAAGAAAATTGAAGGGAGTGTAAATAATTCAGCAGTATTTTGAGCTGATACAGCAGATACAATTTAAGGTAGATTAATTTATTCGATTGTACAATTAATAAAGAAAATTTGATACATAAAGATATTTTTGAGGTGAAATAGTTTTTAGGTACATAAGTAATCGGAAATGAACAAGAAATAGGGGTAAGTGTACCTATCTCCGTGGCACGTACTGAAAATTCCAACTTAAATGCACCATAAAAAATGGTATACTAAAATTTTTTGGAATACTTTTTTTTTAAATCTTACATAATCTCTTACGGAATATTAAAAAAAATTTTATGAAGCTAAAACTGCAGTAGAATATTTTTAAAACGAATAAAAACGGTATGCTGGTATTACCGTGGTTGTGTACCTATTACCGTGTACGTATTACCGCGGATAAGTAAAGGGTTATGTTTACGTACGCTCACCGCGGAAATACGTACACAATCAGTTAATGAGCGTGTTGTACCGAATACCGTGGAAAATAATTATTTACTCAAAATATACAAAAATATTTCTGTTAGAATTGCATCTACATTAACGTCATTTTAGATTATTAAAATTGAAAAATTATTTTATATGAAACATTTCTTATTTTGAGCAAGTAATCATCAGTTTTTCAAAATCCACGGTAATAGGGCAGAGCACGGAGATAGGTACACTTACCCCTATATGTATGTAATTTGTCTTTTATCAATTAGAAAATATTTTCCTAAATTATTTTGCCTTCTACGAATACATCGCCATAGTTGGTTCGCAATTAACTTTATATGCGAACATACCTCAGTTATACCATTACGGGCATTTAATCTATTGTAGATAATTAATTGCCGATTATTAAGTGAAGAGGTGTGAGTAAAGGGGGTGCGCAAAATAAAAACGAGTATTTTAAAGTAAGACAAAAAGACTATTTAATTAGACTGCCGACCGACGTCAAACACAACTGACTTGATACAGTTTACAGACTTATTACTGACAAAACGGACAAAGATAATAAAGCTAGAGCCGACGAGAGGTGTAGAAGGCACGGCACAGATTAGTAGAGAGATTGCTGACTGCAATGCTACGGCGCGAGTTCACTTTTGGCCACTGTTTCGAGAGCCACGTCGCGGCCAAGCGGTCGAACCAGGCACACATATTTTTTTTTTTATTTGAGAAGCGTGGAGGGGGTATACCGAGTGTGTGCCTACAGATTCGCGTGGAAATGGGCATGTAGGCACATACTTCGGAGACGCGTGGAAGGGGTATACTGAATATGTGCACACGAAGAAAGGAGTGGTGTGCATGGAAATGCCGACTACAGCTATATAACTATATATACCCGCGTATATCGTAGCGAAAGAAAGCAACGAGTCTTTCTCGCTATATACTTATACTTACTAACTTCTTAAATAAGGTCTTAGAAATTAAGGGGAAATAGAGAAGAAAAAAAGATTTCACATCTAATATTTGTAAAATAAAAAAACCTATTTTAATTTACAATTCTCTATAACATATGAAAGTTTAAGAGAGGCTAGCCATACTATTTTTCGAAAATTAAATCATACAAATAAATGTTTACGCAATTGGAACCTCAGACTTTCAAGGCATTTATTTTTTAGTTCTTCTTATACTTTGGATTTTCGTTTAGTACTGCGTATCAAAGTACGTTGAAAAAATATTTAGCTTGAAATATTTTTTGAGGTTGATAGTATGGCTATAAGCACCTTAAATATAAATTATTATTTTTACTTATCATAATCGCTATGAACTGTAGGCCAAGCTCCGGAGGGTATCAATGAACATATGTGNATTGTTTTCAGGGAGTCAACTAGAAATCGACCGAACGCAAGCCGAATCTAGTCAACGTGGCCCGAAGCGTGTTCTCGTGCTCGAACACAAAGCACGATTGCACGCTGGGCACTCACACAGCCGCGCGCGACCGAACACAAGTCTAACGTGACTGTGCGAGTCACACGGAAAATAATTTAGTCTACACACCTTTGGCGGGAATATCCCTTTGCCCGACACATGCCATTATTCCCCTTTTATCCACCAACAAGATGGCATCTTGTTGTCGCCCCTCTGACTTGACTTGGGATGAAATTCCCCGACATATTCTCGACAGAGCATCGATAGTTTGCTCGTCCAAAAGAAAAAGTAAATATTTCAAAATATCAGCCTTTTCTGACTAAATCAGAAAACCACCTTAAATATTTATATCCTAGAGTTCAATTAATTAAAAGCACCGGGAAAGGACATATATAATTTTCTACCGACACACGTTCAAACTTTCCCAGTTCAGATATTTATATTGTAACGCGCACGCAACAGTCGAGGCGACAAGAACAAGATACGCGAGAAAATACAAAAACAAAACATAAACGGCCTCGTAATATATTTTCAGTCAAAAAGCCTCGTGTCAATACGAGAGGGAGAGAGAGAGACCGAACTCTCTCCTCAGCCGCAATCTGTTGTCCCCCTCTCGATCCACCCCGCTCTTGCGTGTGCGTGTCGCGCTACCGACGCCACGTGTTTCTAAGAATCCCGCGCATTTCTCGAAATTCACAAGAAATCCCCTTTGTTACCTGACGTCGTAGCGTCTAACCTAGGCATCACTCGAAAGGACAAAGTGTTGACCTACCGCTGATCTCGGTTCCGGTGTCCAGAGTTGCTCCCCTATCCTCGACCGGCGTCGACAACACCTGGTCGACAACGGACTCGGCCCGGTCACCAGGGGTCACGCTCTCGGCCGCTTCCTCGATCGGACTCTCTTGTCCATCCTTTGCTGTCTCAGCCCTTTCCGCCATCCTCTCTTTTGTCACACTCACCCACACAAAAAAATAAAGAAGAGATCACGCGCGGTGATGCGAGTCTGGGGCCCGTAACCTGAAGAAGTGTGAGTAAAGGGGTGCGCGAAATAAAAACGAGTATTTTAAAGTAAGACAAAAAGTTTATTTAATTAGACTGCCGACCGACGTAAAACACAACTGACTTGATACAGTTTACAGACTTATTACTGACAAAACGGACAAAGATAATAAAGCTAGAGCCGACGAGAGGTGTAAAAATAGAAGGCTTACACTGTACTGACTATGGGGCCCTCAAGTATCACCTTGCCTGTGGCGCTGTCTTACACACTATATATACTGCCGATTGAAAAGTCGTACATGCCAACATTAAGTGGATCAATTAAAAACTCTAAGATTTGGGCGAATTCGCCAGTTTCTAATTGAACTATGGAGTTGTTAGATTTAAGCAGGTTTTTTTTTGTTGATTGATATAAGCAACCATTTATAATCATTCTGTGATAACTTACAGTATCATCTGATAATTCATATTATCTGGTTAAATACTTTCTGGTATTTTTGGCACTCCAAAATATCAACAATGACCAATTTTTCTATAGTTTTCAATGTATATCTACTTGACAATTCTTCGCAATATTGTAAGGCAGGTGATAACCCTGTTAAATGGTTCCGGTACAACATGATAAAACCTGATATAAATTTCTTTTAGTATACCGGACATAGAATTGTGAGGTATAATATTTTATCAGTAAATTTCTTGTCTTTCCAATGTATCGGTGTATATGATGTAAAAATATTTACCATGATTCGGAACCAAATATACCTATATGTAGATAACAAGTACATATGGTCATTTACAAAATAGTTGTACATATTATTCTATATAGGTTATTTTCTGATCAGGGTGTCCACTACTTTCACTAAAAAAAATTCCCTGACATTTCCAGGTTTTCCAGGATCCCAGTCTTGAAAATTCCAGGTTTTTTTTAAATCAAAAATATAAATAAAAGAGATAATCATAGTACGTATACAAATTTATTAGAAAATAAAGTATGTTTAATGATAAGCAAGCGCTGTCACAATCAATTTTGTCAATTGAAGAGGAACAATACATATATTTAATCACAGAAAATTTACGCTAATTTAAATATACATTTTACTTAGTGCACGAAATTAGGCCTTTTTTTAGATCTATTATTTCTTTTTCGATTGCAGCACTTTCTTTTAAAGTATCAGCCATAATTTTCTTTTTTTTAATCTCTAGTTCTTGTAAAACAGCCGCGTTTCTTTTTTTTAGCTATTTTTTCTTGTTTTTCTTTCTAATTTTTTTCTTTATCTTTGGCTAATTTTTCTTTGTACAAAAAAAATGACATTTTAACGCTTGATAATAATTTTTTATCAATATCGAATTGTGCTAATGGTTTATCTATCGACTTAATCGAATCATAAATCATACGCTGAGCTATTAATGACTCTTCTTTTTGGTTCTCGATAATACAGTCTTTATTAACCGAAAAACCTCTTTCGAGTTCAGAGTTACCATGAGATAAAATCATAATAATTTCTATCAAATCTAACAAGTTTTTATATTTTTCATCAGCATGTAAATCAGTAACACTTACCCAAAATTCGTCAAGCCTTGTTTCTTTCCTTTTGTAAGTTTCAAATGATTTTTTTGTATTATCAAGCGAAATGATTTCTTTAAACTCTCTTTCTATTTTTTCAGCTGTAATCGCACATACAATATTGCAATCTAAAAACTTTTTTAAGACTATTGACATTTTTTTTTAGCAACATTTTGATTCAAAGCTGTAGATGGGTTAAAACAAGACAAGCCTCTTACAAGAGAATATTTTAAAGGTGATTTTAGAAAAGTTTTCTCACAGAAAATTTTTAGTATTGTACGAATTTCGTTTTTAAACCTTAGTATATCAATATCAGGGACATTTTTTAATGCTTTTATTGCTTTTTTTGTCGTAAACCCAACATTAACTTTTTCAGCAGTTAACAAAATTTTTACATCAAGCAAATCAATTTTGGAAATATTTTTAGGTTCACATGTGTATTCTGGTTTAACGATCTTTTCTAAAATATTGACTTGTAATAGTGTCAGATCTTCAAATAAAAATGGAACTTTTGGTTCATTTGATTGAAATTAAGTTAAAAACGGCTCTAACTCACTAGCAAACGATTGAAAAAATGTTAATTTTGCATCTAATAGTGGGTCATCTAGAGCTTTCTTTACTATCGCATAAGAATTACAAGTGGACTCTGTTTTGTTTTTTTTTTGCCTTTTCAACGTATTTTACCACGGAAGGTAATATTTGTTTTCCTCTTTCAGCAACTAATGAGTTTTCCAGCCACCTTATACCGCAAAAAAAGAGAGGATACACGTTTGAATCTGATGCTTCAGAATAATCTGCTCTACGAGCTGGTACATTATTAAATAAATTAAACAATGCTTTTAGAAATTCATCAATTTTCCAGCCAGCACCTTTTATACCAGCTTTAAATGCGTTATGCAAAAGGTGTAATCCGCACGTACCAATATCAATAAATTTTTTGTGTTCCTCATTTTTTTCCAAAGTTATTTGTAAATCTTTAAAATATTTTAAATTGACGTTAGGACCATCCATTGATAATTGTATAATTTTATTGATCACTTTTTCGGGTACACATTTTTGGAATGACATTAATAAATCAAGCGCTCGCGTTTTTCCTAAAAATGCTGAAGTTAAATAACGTGAGCAAACTCTATTTTCTTCTTGATTCCAAAACCTCACAACAATGTCCATTTGCTGCTTTTTACTGACAACGTTTAAGCTTTCATCAAAACCTATTACAACAAATTTACATCCATTCAAAAGATTCAGTAACTTATTTTCAAAATACGTTTTTAATTCATATGTTATAATATACGATGCCTTCGTTCTCCCTACTTGCATTTTTTTTGCTATCTCGCTATCTGGGAACATTTTCATCAATATGGGAATACTTGACTCGATGTCCCGTAAAGAATTATGTCTTATAACATTGAATATAATCCATAAAATTTCGGCTTTACTTACGTTTTCACTACTTAAATAACTACTAATATTTAGAGATTTGGAGTTTCTCTCCAGTATTTCAGTCTTGTTTGTTACAATTTGTTTTTCTTCCTTAATAAAGAGCTGCTTGCACTAATTTTTGTGCGAGGACTAGTTCTTTTTTGGTTTAAGTTTGTTCCATTTTTCACTGGATCAGGCAAGGAAATTACGCGACTTACTGAGGGCGTTGACTTTTTTATATTAATAATACCTACATGTTTTTTTGAATGTGTGTGACTTATTAAGGCTTGTCTACCCATATTGCTCAGACTAAACTTAACCCTACACCAGTCACATTGTGCAGAGTGTGGATCTTTATCTTTTCTGACCCATGGGAATTCAAAAATCCACTCTTCTTTAAACTGACATTTGGGTAATTCTTTTACAAATCGAACACCTGTCTGATCGACACTTCTTCGATTTGGCTGAAACTTTTTTTACGAATTCTATGTCGAAAAAAAAGAGATGCGTGTCATAGGAATTTTGTTTTCTTTGCATATTTTCGATAATAGAAGTGATCGAACATTTGCGAATGGCAAGTTTTTTGGCTCGGAGAGTTATTTTCTGAAATTCATAGTTACGAATCTTTAAGAGCTACAAAATTATCACCGATTGCACTTGTGTAGCTGACGGATGAAACTTTAAGAAAAAAATTTTTTTTACAAAAAATACTAACAAATTTATATTGTTATTAACAATTTAATTGTTAAAACCGATTTTTAACAAACGCCCCCAAAAAGAATCAAGTTTTTAGTAGTTTCATCGCATTCTCTGTCAAATTTTACGTCAAAAACATGTTTTTAAAATATGGTACCATTCCAATTATTATTGTTAAAATATTAATTTATGTAGCGCGTAACGGCCAAAAAACGATTTTTTGCTAATAAATTGAAATCTGTTCATCGTATAAAAAAAAGTTAAATGTAAAAGTTGTAGATAATTGACANGAGTGATGTTTTTTGTTTATAAGTACTTTAAGCGATTTTTATGGATAACTTAAACGTGTATTTCAGGGTATCCACTACTTTCACTAAAAAAAATTTTCTGACATTTCCAGGTTTCCAGGGCCCCAGAAAGTTCCAGGTTTTTTTTAAACTAAAAATATAAATAAAATAGATAATCTTAGTAGGTATACAAATTTATAAAAAAATAAAGTATGTTTAATAATAAACAATTGCTGTCACAATCAATTTTGTCAATTGAAGAGAAACAATACATGTATTTTATCACGGAAATCTAACGCTAAATTAAATATACATTTTTTTAGTGCACGAAATTAAAACCTTTTTAGATCTATTACTTCTTTTTTGATTGCAGCACTCCCTTTTGAAGCATCAGCCATAATTTTCTTTTTTTTAATATCTAGTTCTTGTAAAACAGACATTTTTTTTTTTAGCTATATTTTCTTGTTTATTTTTTCTCATTATTTTCTTTATCTTTGGCTGGTTTTTTTGTACAAAAAAGATAATATTTCAACACTTAATAATAATTTTCTATTAATATCGAATTGTGCTAATGGTTTATCTGTAGACTTAATCTTACATCCATTCAAAAGATTCAGTAACTTATTTTTAAAATACGTTTATAATACATATGTTATAATATACGAAGCCACAGTTCTCCCTACTTGAATTTTTTTGCTATCTCGCTATCTGGGAACATTTTTACCAATACAGATATACTTGACTTGATATCCCGTAAAAAATTATGTCTTAATACATTGAATATGATCCATAAAACTTTGGCTTTACTTACGTTTTCACTACTTAAACAACTACTGATATTTAAAGATTTGTTGATTATCTTCAGTATTTTAATCTTGTTTGTTACACATTGATTTTCTTATTGTGATAGTTAAGAACTGCTTAGACTGATTTTTGTGCAAGGACTAGTTCTTTTATACTTAAAGTTTGTTTCATTTTTCACTGGATCAGGCAAAAATATTTCAGGACGAACTGAAGGCGTTAACTTTTTCATAATATCAATACGTACATACTTTTTTTAATGTATATGACTTATTAAGGCTAGCCTACCCATGTTGCTTGGACTAAACTTAACCCTACACCAGTCACATTGTGCAGAGTGTGGATTTTCACTGTTTCTTACCCACGGGAATTAAAAAATCCACTCTTCCTTAAACTGACATTTACGATCATGAGGTTTACTCAATGAACTCATGATCACCTACAAAAAAAAATCTTTATATATTTTACATATTATGAAAAATATTTGTAGCAGGTATAAAATTTTTTGTTTATGATATACTTTCAACATAGTTATAAGCTTCAAAATATCTTCTATAAAACAATATTGTATACGAAGGTAATATAATTGTTGCGGGAACAAGTATATTTACATCGATTGGGTACGGTTTCAATTAATATTTTATTGTTTAATAAACGAACGGTTATAAACAACACGTTGTGGCACAATACAGTACAAACAAAATATAGGCTGGCCAGTAATACATATAAATACCCAAAAAAATTATTTCTGAAAAATAAAGAAAAACCATCCTGCAGCTTTCTTTAATACGATGGTATTACACAATAGTGAATTTCCCTTCAAGACGTCTATCACACATAGGTTGTTTGAACATGTATTATTTATATCAAACACGTATTCGAAATAACAAAAAAAATATCCCAAAAAATTATAGACTTTTACTGTATCTTTTTTTATGAGTTAAATTTTTGAAAATCGCAATTTAACATATAACCTTATAGAAAAATCACGTACAACTGCATTTTTATCATCTGTAGAAATCTCCAAAATTTGTTGTATGAAAGATAACGTTTATTTGTCATTAATAAATCAAGTACGCGTAATGTCATGTACGTGAGTGTATCCACATAAGAAAAATAATTTCCAGCTTTGCTGCACATATTTTTGCTCCTCTCACTTCTCTGAAGTGATCCCCTGATAACTATGTGAAGAACGTCCTTCAGTTGACAAATCACTTAAGAAAAGTTTAGCGAAAAAATTTATTTAAGTGAATAAATAATTCTATGATATAATTGATAATGAAACTACATGAAATAATATATAGTTTATAAAAACTTACATTTAAAATAAGTTACAAACTACAAGGTAACATGTAGTAATCAAATATTCCTACATAGAAACTGCTTCTAGCAGAATGGGTTAGGGCCTCTGCTATTCTGTAGAATATCAAGGGTTCAAAGTTATAAGGGATTTATTTATTTATTAATTTTTTTAATTGGATCAAAGAAAAAAAATTAATAAAAATCAAAATGTGTGNAATCAACTACAACTACCCTTGGAATTGATATCCTTGTAGAAACTGTGACGTGTCGTATACTCGTGTACTATCTTCCAACCTTTATATCAGCTATTAACAAAGTTCAAAATAAGAGAAATAAATTAGTTAAAATGTATTTAACATTCCTCCATAAACACAAATCGTACTTTATTAGAAATCAAATATTTAAAAACGTTTGTTAAATCATTAAAATACCAAGACGATGATTACAAAAACAAAAAAGCTCTACGTCTAGAAAATCATATTCTACTCTAAATACCCTGAATTTAAATAATTTAGTGAATAGTCATATAATTATGTTGGTTCAAAAAAATGAGCTTTTTTTGTAAATAAATACATCGAATATAAATGAAGAAAAAAATTGAGAAAGCTACAGTCACAAAGACTTATATAAATATGACACACGAGACGTACATGTTAATACATATACAAGTATGTATACGATAGTGATGTATTGGGACCTGACACGAAGCGTGAGTGCCCTTTCGTAGAGAAAACACTAACTGGATGAGAGGTGCAAGAAATCAGCTGAGCCATAAGATCAGTGTGGATAGTTCATCGATTTTACTAAATGTGATTAATCAAGCGCTCGATGCTACTTGAATTTCATAAGGAGATCAAGATAGGATGTAGGGCTAAGTGATTATCAAAAAATTTTGCAGCTTAAAAGTATATCGTGAGTGGCATGAGCGTTTTACTTTTGAAAAATCGACTCTCTCCATGTATTAAGTATATCTGTATATATGTTCCCCCGCCAGCTCGGCGTTTTCGCGTGCATGTTTGGCAAGTGATATATATTGAGTATGTATACATAGGTATATATAGGTATATGAAATACATGGTGTCACCCGACCGACCGACTGAAATACGCTCATGCCACTCACGATANCATGCTTCGGCAGTTCAACGAGCTGTATAGAGAATGCTGTTGACAGTGTCTTGCAGCTGGATATCCTGGTTACGGACGACACTCTTCTGTAAGGGAGAAGGGACCTAGGTTTCCATTCACCCTGAATCTTGACGAGTGCAATCAAAAAAAAATTCATTCCAACCGATGACGTCTCTGGCATAATACCAGGAGACATATCTAGCCAGAGCACAATCTGCACCAACTCTTCACAGTTGTGTGGCAGTCCCACCATCCCGCCTGGTGCAGTCAGAGAATTTTCAGCTACAAATGTAAGCCAGGGAAAACAGCTCTGAGGGGCACGGGCAGCCACAACGTCTACCTTCTTGGTCGTCGCGTCCCCAACGCGCTTACCCACATGTTCCTGTCTAACGATGAGCGGTTGGTTATCCGGGGAACGACCCGAAGACGAGATAAGTATTCTTTGATCAGTGGCGTACCTCCCTCCATCACAGTCTCCGTACATCGAGAATCCCAGGGTAAGAATCAAGCTACCCGTAGCCAGCTCTTCATCATCAGAAATAATCATAAAGAATAGCCTGGAAGTTTCACCACTGGCGCTTTTTAGGGCCATAATAAGTATTAACGTTCCCTACTTAACCATCAATTTCATCGGTTCTTTTTAGGATTCACCTAAGTGTAAACTACCTTGCCAACAAATACATTTTTACTACCATTTCCGGAAGCGATTCGTTGACTAAAAGACTATGTTAACTAAAGACGGGCACTAGTAAACCACGTCAGCCATTCACTAGCAGACGTCACCTGCGGAGTTGCTCTTCGCAAGGCTGGAAAACCTTGTAAAAAAAAAACAAAGTTGACAGAAAACAGCTTTTAGGGGTCACAAAAATTTTAAGCATGTCAAAAGTCGCAAGAGGGTGAATTGGAAGAAAAACTTTAAATGTATCTAATAAATACAATTTTACTTAGGCGTCAAGAAACTGACACAGAAAATTTATCGAGATTGAAACAGCAGCGTCCAAATCGACAAATAAAGAGTCCATTACGTGAGAGATCAGCTTTTCATTGTACCCTCACAGCAATCTCTGAAATCTTTAAAGATCTTACTTCAGATTTTTGAATAAGTAGAAAATGTATTTGTGTTTTTGTGGCAATAAAGATGTACGGTTTAAGGTCCAGGACTTTGTTGCTCTGGTAATAGAGTTGTGAGATATGAGAAAAAAATTTTTTTTAATATATATTTTTGGGAGTTTAAAATCCTAACATCTTTGAAAAATGGCCCTTTCCGTAAATTACACGGGAGAAACTGCAAATCAACCGCTCCTTACGGCCAACGATTATTTTACGGCATAAGGAGCGTATGCTCGATTGCGTGCATGCGAGCAGCAGCTAAACAATGATCATAGTAATAAATTAAGTTAAAAAAAAATATAAATTGTTAAAACAGTGTAAATTCAAACTTTAAAGTTTGGAATTATCTATTCATTCCTTTCACCTGCTTCTTTGTCATAATAAATAATATTGAAATTCACAACTTAGTTTCAAGAAGCATGACTGTTTATTCTTATCATTATTTTTACAAATCAATATTTTGCTGTCTTAGAGACGGCCTCTTTAGAATAAGAGATCATGTACGAGCTAAGTCAACACGTAACAGGAACACACGTGGCACCTATATTCTCGTAAACATATTACAATAACTTGACTTAATCACAATAACCGTTATGTTTTTAAAAATCAGTTGTACGATGATCACAAAAATCTAGGCAAATTTTTATCTGAAAGTCATACATGGTCTATACGAGCTCTACCTTTTACTAGGAAGTTTGAACGTAACAATCTGAGAAGTGCTCAAGTATAAAAAAAAAACATATATAAATATATAGAAGAGTTATTCTAAAAAAACTTTTGTCAAGTTTTAAATAATTTACTGAACTAAACTAATAATTAAGTACAAATATAACTTATAAATAAAATAATTAAGCTTACAAACAGTCAATAAGTATTCACAACTAAAGTAAGTTACGAGCCACAGTTTAAGAAGTATTAAAAGGTTTCCTATTATTAGGATCGCTCGTATTAGAGTGCATAGGATATCCAGTTGGCGAGCAAAAGGTGGCGGGCTCAATTTTCTTGATAGATTTTTTTTTTTTTAGGAGAAGTTGGTTAAAAATAGAGGAAGAAAATTTAGTTCTCTTGCATTTTTTCTAAAGGTCACGAATCATAAATTGCTGTTCTACTCCGAAGAGCAAGACGTGCCACTTTTATCAGGATCTCAAGACCCAAAAATTAGTTTTTTCTAGTTCTTCTTAGTGAGCCTGTAGAAAAATAGGACAGGCTGAAGTAAAACATTTAGTTTTTGCTATGCAATTCTCAGTTTAAAGCAGCGTGGTGATTCTGCATTATGAAATTCTAACAGTTTGCAAGAACTGATGATTAACTACTTGTATCAAATTCATTGTTAAGCTTTTTTACCTAAGATTTCCGTAATAAATTTCTTGGCTGTTTTTGGATTCTAAACATAAAAAATTAGTACTTCCTTGACTAAGTATACATGTTTAAAGAAAACTCTATTGATTTAAATTGCGTCAAAAAAGCACGGATCACAGGTGTTACAAGAAATTAAGTGTAGTTACGTTAGTCAAATTAAGAATACGTTAAAAATCACAATAGGAAAATGGAAAGTCTTTCATTCTTTAAGGCGGGTTGTTCTAGAGAAGACCACAAACAAATTCTCACAATAAAACCAGTAACTCTGTTGTTTATTAGACTTCTCAACTTTTGGAACCCTTCAGTCCTGCAACAATCTGCGATAAAAATTATGATAGCTATAGTACAAATCTGTATTTGTGTCTTGTACATGCTGTCTTTTATCAGCATCATACCTTGAGATGAAATAAGCATGAACCATGATACCTCATTCTCTCATATGTGACTTATAATTTAATATTCTATTATGCTTGATAATAATGATCATGAGAGCAAGGGATCAAAAGATATAAAATAGACTTAGGAAGCTGGAAGTAAGCAATGATTGCAATTATTGCTTTGCATATACTAGGTAAGAACGTATCGCATTCTACGTGGTTGGTAAAATCTGAGAGTTTATTGTTTATTAAGTTTCTTAAATTTTGAAATTTTTTATTGCTACAATGATCTGGGGTGAACGTCACGACGAATATCGTAAGAATCTGCATATTTAGAGTCTTCTGTCAGTGTTTACGTCAGCAGTGTACCATTTTTTCATGGTTAATGACCATAAAAGCGTAATTAGAGTAACTATCGAATTATTAATAAAAATTATGATGATAATAATAATAATAATCATGAAGTCATGCAAGAGCAAGATGAGGCAAGCTTAAAAAAGCAGACAAAGCTTTAGTGACCACGCTACTAAGTATTTACTTGCTATTCACACACTCAAATTTTTTAATAACAAAAAAAAATTATTNATTTTTTTAATTATTACGCAGGGCGTTAATAAAATATATTCTCAGGTGAGCTAGGATTAGCAATAAGAAACCTAACTAGTTTTTAATATTATTTATAAATAAAACGTCCCGTTAGGTGAGCAAGCGTCAGCAATTAAAAATCCAACAGTTTCTTAGCATTGATGATAAGTTAAATAAGCTCTAGGGTGAGAATGCATCGGTGATTAGAAGCTCAACAGTTTTCTTGCATCCTTAATAAATAAAATATACTGTTAGGCAAGCATATATCGATGATTACAGACCCTACAGTTTATTCGTAAAATAGGCTTTTAGGCAAGCAAGCATTGGTGATCAGAAACTTAACAGTTTTTTAGTATTATTAATAAATAAAATATGCTCCTAGGCAAACAAATATCGGTTATTAACAACCCAATATTTTTCTTGTATTATTAATAAATAAAGTATCA